>JAPMOB010250857.1:0-14502 GCA_029875015.1 Lepomis gibbosus | reverse complement strand
AATCCGAGTACGGATACGGATACAGATAATTCATATGGTTAACAGATACAGATAATGCTGTACTCGCTCATCCCTAGTTTGAAAAGCCTCGGATCTATTTATCTTTCATTCCGTTCATGCATTAAAGCCCTTTAAAATAATGGGTCCTCCATCCAATTAGCAGAACTACAGAATACATATTTGAAAGCACTACAGAATGCATGAGAGCCTTGTTACATCATATTCCAATATGTTTTTATACTTTGAATTGTCACCTGCCGCCGGAATTTTGTGTTAGAAAGCGTGTAGTCTAACACCATATCAGCAGAGCAACCTACTGCACAGCAATGGGGCCGGTAGAGTCTGTTAAAAAATTTCATTTTTCATTTCAAAAAACTTCATTCTCATTAGATTGCAATTTTATTCTTGTAATATTATGACTTTTCTCCCAAAATATTATTCTGGACATGTCAGAGAATACAGGTATGTGGGAGAGATTATTAATAAGCAGAAAACCTGCTGAAACACAGGAGCTATTAAAGTCCAGGAGTTTATAAATGAATTAAAATGAATTGATGAAAACATGAAAGATTTCTGGGCTTGGCTCAGCCCCCAATGTTTCAAGAGCCTGGAAACGCCACAGGTTGCGTATTATTTAAAATTTTATGATACCAGTACCAAAACCAGTACCATTAAAATGAGACAGATTCCAATAGATTACTTCATTTGATACCTTGCATAAAATGCAACACATAACCAAGTAACATATAACTGTAATCAAATTACTGTTGTCTGTAACGCAGTAATGTTACGCATTACTGTTGCTAACTTCAGTTCACATTACAGTTACTAATAACAAAATCATTGCGTTACTTTCGTACTGGTTCTTCAACTATCAACATAACGGGAGGAGAGAAACATATCAGAAGTCCCTTTTCTTGAGAGTTTTTGTAACACTTTTCTGACCTACTTTTGACTTTAGTGCCAGTTCATGAGGACACAGAAATGGCAGAGCTGCTAAAGATGTCTTTCGAGTGGTGGATGTGTTCTCATTACTTCATATTAGTTTCGCAAAAGGACAGTGCGCCTGTGGTGATGCTCTTTAGCCTGGGCAGTCTTGTGCTGACTCTGAGAGACTCCTGCCCATGAGGTATAACCACTTCTTTGATAAGCATGTCCAGTAATCCAAATTTAATGTAACTAGTAGTGTAACTAGTTACTTTCAGCAGTGAGTAATCTAGTAAATTAAGGCATTACTTTAAAAAAAAGTAAATAATATTGTGTAATTCATTAAATTTTTTTAATAACTATCCCAACATTGGAAACAAGTATAAAACGAGAATGGAGTCTGTTTAAACAAGTCACTTAACTACACTAAAGACTCACAAACAGAGGTAAAGAGAGGCTGCGCGTCCAGCCAATTAAACCAACTACACCTGAAGCAGCCGCAGATCGCTGCTGCGCCAAAAGCGTTTAATTTATGTGATGGAACACAGCGATTGATCAGTAACAAATGATGTGAATAGCAAATAAAACTGTACAGAGAAATGTTCAATGATACCAAAAGATGAAACCAACGGCAAGCCAAGCTTCTGGTGATAAACTTGCAACAGAGACGAACATGCCTGAGACGCAGCTGAAGGTGAGCGACTATTAAAAGCAGGCAGGGATTTTTATACAGTTTGTGGTGCACGCACATAAGGAAAATAATAGCATGCTCTCTCTTTCTTTCAGTGTGTTGCTTGCATTTGGCTGCATGCAAAACCATACAATTTTTTTGCAGCGATCTGATTAAAAAAAAGTATTGATTGAAGTACTGGTTTGATTGGAGATGTTTCGATTCTACTTGAAACTGGGCTGTTTTGGTCGATACCATAAAGTTACTGAGTATCGATATCCATCTCTACCTCCTGTAGACAAAAAGTGTTTCCAATCAATGAGCTGTTTATTGAGATTTTTGACTCTTTAACCTGGGTCATTTATTAAGCATTTTAGTTTATATAAATCTAAATGTTTCTATCAAAAAGGTTGACTCAAGTTTACAGATTTTATAAAAATAAACAGGTTATCTATGAAATGTGCCTGTAGCACAAAGTATTGATAATTGTCAGTGGATATAAAATTCACATGGTTTTTGACACTATTCTTTTGTACATGAATGCTCTTCCACATTCGTCTCCTATATGCTTGGCCCAATAATAATGAAATCAAAAAAGCAGCAGAGAGAAAAGAAAGTCAATAACAATCATAATAAAAATCTTTAAATGAATGTAATTCTTACATAACTTTGGCAATAAGTAGAATGCAGATGCAGAGTTTTCGAATATATTGTTTATATACTATATATAGAGAGATGGAAGGAAAAACTGTTTTTTTAAAAAGTAGATCTCATTTCAGTCACACCACAGCCTCTCTACTGTATTTTGGCCTCACAGGAGCCAGGCTGTAGAATCTGAAGACTAACAACGAGTTTAACTGATTTTCTAAACCAGGGGTAGAACATGGCATAAATCACAGGGTTTAGACACGAGTTAAAATAAAACAGATAGATCCCAAAGGATGTAGAAGCATTCAGCAAGCTTTCCCTTGCAAGGGTCAAGCCATAATATGGGCAGAAACATATTAGAAACACAACAACAAGAACACCAAGAGTCCTGGCTGCTTTCAGCTCAGATTTTTTGGTCTTTGGAGTCTTTGAAAGCTTCTGTGTGACACCTGTTATCTGAGAGCGCATGGCACGAGCCTGAGACACAGCCACTATAAACACTCTCATATACAAAATGATGATGACAGTAACTGGAACTATAAAAGTCAAAACAAGGTCAACTGCTCCCCCAATTTGGTCAATGACAACAACACACTCGCCATAGCAGGAATTATGCCTGCCTGGTTGAGTCAGGTCATCCTTAAAAAGGAGACTGCTGTAGAAAACAGAACAGAACCAACATAGACAAACACAGAGTTTAACTCTTCTCTCAGTGATTCTGGTGGTATAATGCAGAGGGTCACAAACAGCCATGTAGCGGTCGAGTGAGATAAGCACCATGTTTCCTACTGAGGAAGAGGTAGTGCTGAAAGAAACACAATTATACAAAGAACACATGAGGTCACCAAGAAACCAACAGGATCTTGTTAGGATTTCTACTGGCATGAACAGGAGGCCTACGAGAAAGTCTGAGACAGCCAGAGAGACGAGGAAGATGTTGGTGGGTGTGTGGAGCTGCCTGGAGGGAAAGAGAAAAGTATCATTAACCCAACAAGTTCTCATATCTAAATAACACAACAACTTAAACAACTATTCCAAACTTATAATAAAATTCATATTTGATCGATTATTTTCTAATCTACCACATTTATAACTACCAAATGGTTAAGTATAGACAATTACAACCACTTAGTTAAGGTCACAGTGCATATTAACAAATGTTAATTATTGGTAGGAGATGGGACATGAGCCACACTCTATTGTTGAAGTCAGACAATTCAGCTTTAGTGTAACAGTCAGCAGTCTAGGTGCAACATTATTCAGTTCTAGCTGCAGTAACAAGACAATCCATCTTATACATGCTATCTACAGTAGCTGTCCACATTGTACAGTTACAGAAAATGTAAGAGAAGCTGAAGTAAATATCTGCCTGAAGTGAGACACTGAGATGATGACGAGCATGTTGAGAGCCACAGTGAGCAGAGAGATGGAGGACAGAACAATGTTCACAAGAACGGCTTCAGACCAAGAAGATGTGTGCTTTCTACAGGAGGTGTTGAGGAGTTGTGGAAAGCAGAGCTCTGCTCTGTCCTCAAACTCCATCTTCAGAGATCTGCTGGTAGCTGCAGGTCTGGGAACTGATTTACCTCTCTTACGTTCTCTTAATTCCTCCCTCCCATTTCTCTGGGAGAGATGGGAGGGAGGAAGCCAGGGTCCCACTGAAAGATGCAATCATTGTTGTACTAACTTCACAGTGAGTTGTAAAATGTGATATTATAAACTGTTGTAAAGTGATTTGGTGTCTGATAACCTTTCAACCTCATGGATTTCTTGCTCAAACTCACCTTTCCAGACCATGTTACATTAACTCACGGGCAGTGTTGGTTACAACGCTCTACAAAAGTAATGCAATTACAGTAATGGATTACTTTCTACTGTAACGCAGTAATGTAACGCATTACTAATATAATTTTGGTAATATTGTCCCCATTACAATCTTAGTAACCCACGCTACAACAAATTTTAACCTGACATTAGGGGTGTTTTGTTTTTTAATAATGTACAAACGCGAAACATTTCATCACCAGATTTAAAGATATACGTGAGTGAAGAGCAACGCTATTTCTGTTGCTGGAATTTCGGGTTCAGATGACTGCAGAGACTGATTCTACATTTGCAGGTGGACATACTCCCATTATTTTTCCACTTGTCAGAGACAAGGATAAGAACATTATAGTCAAGTGCAATCTATGTGGGACACTGAGAAAACTAAGTAACTTAAGTTAATAGAAATAGCACTAGAACAGCTCAAACATCTGGAATGGTGCCAGGATGAGAGGGAGGGAAAGACAAAGCAACAATATTAAAGTTTCTTTCGGCATGCCATGCTGCTTGAACACCAAGAAGTGAAGAAACTTTTACAGTAGCAGAGTATGTTGTTGAAGACATGCTAAGTAACAGTAGAATTGCTGGTTTTTAGAAAGGTTGTCAGCAAAATCCCATCCAGACCAGCAATGACAAAGTAAGCTAACGTTGCCACAAAGACTGGTTCAGTATTTTAGTCATTGAGCCATGCCGATGCCATCTGCTGTGTTATTATTACAAAAAGCGACAAAGGTTAATGACTATCGCCTTCTTCTATCCAAATATAATTAAACCCATTTAGCACAGCATGAATTTAATAGCTAGCTTTCTTATTAATTTTTTAGCATGCACTGCTGGGCAGAAAGACATTTGTCTGTATGTATCCGCAACAACAGACATATGGAGTGCCAACAACAAAAGTTTCATTGGGTGATCCAGATACCTTGAAACGAAATGAGGCTGCGATAGCTTGTTAATGATGTAGGGTTTGACATACATACAAGACAATTGCAACAGAGCTAGAAGACGTTTTTTCTCAAATTGGACTGACTGATGATAAAGTCACTGCATGTGTGACAGACAACGGGAATAACTTTGTGAAGGTGTTCAAGGAATATCAGCATGAAGAGTCCAAGGAGATAGATGGCAATGGCGAAGTAGACTTTACAGACCTTCGTAGTGTGCTTACCGCCAATGATGATAATGATGCCCAACACAGGCTAAGTGTACTGCTTCCCCACCATAGATGCACAGCGCAGACACTTTGACACACACAAAATGAGGTTTATGACGCCTATGCCCGGATCACAAAAAAAATGCTCCTTACTGACATCAATAACCTCTGCACACATCTTAAAATTAAATGTATCAGTGACAGGGAATACCAGTTTCTCAAGGAATACTTTTCCATTATGAAGTCTTTCACACTTGACATCCTACAGGTGTGGACACTTGTTTTTATGGAACACTTCAACCAACGCTTGAAGTTTTAATGGCCAAAACTGTTGCAACATTAAATGGCCATTCATAAAATACCAATGAGTTTTTTGTGGGAGCAATTAAAACTGAATTTGCCCAACGTGTCAATATTTTGTGTGGCCACTATTATGTCTGAAAACGTTCAGTATTGTGTCCTGTTGGACTTTGTTATGTTATGCACTGCTAGTGACAGGTTACTGTGCCTTTAAGACTTACAGCAGTGATTTACGGCAAAAGGTGGAAAATGTAATGTTTGCAGCAGTTGAGTAAACGCAACACGAACGAAGCTACACAGTGTCGTTATTGAGTCCTACACAAACACAACAGCCACCATTATTTTTCAGCACTGCCCTAACTCTCTTGGT
Organism: Lepomis gibbosus; assembly: GCA_029875015.1. NCBI lineage: Eukaryota > Metazoa > Chordata > Actinopteri > Centrarchiformes > Centrarchidae > Lepomis > Lepomis gibbosus. Next base: position 8,610 of record JAPMOB010250857.1, on the reverse strand, counting down.
CTTTGAGTTCACCAGAGCTTCACAGGTTGCCACTGGAGTCCTCTTCCACTCCTCCATAATAACACCACGGAGCTGGTGGATGTTCGAGACCTTGCGCTCCTCCACCTACCATTTGAGAATGCCCCACAGATGTTCAATAGGGTTTAGGCCTGGAGACATGCTTGGTCAGTAGATCACCTTTACCCTCAGCTTCATTAGCAAGGCAGTGGTAGTCTTGGAGGTGTGTTTGGGGTTGTAATCATGTTGGAATACTGCCCTGCGACCCAGTCTCTGAAGAGAGGGGATCATGCTCTCTTTAAGTATGTCACATTACATCTTGGCATTCATGGAACTGTAGCTTCCCAGTGACGGTAGCACTCATGCAGCCCCAGACCATGATACTCAAACCACCATACTGGACTGTAGGCAAGACACACTTGTTTTTGTACTCCACGTGCTGCCACACACGCTTGACACCATCTGAACCACAAGTTTATCTTGATGTCATCAGACCACAGGACACGGTTCCAAAAATCCATCCTTAGTCTTAGTCTCGTTTCAGTAGCTTGTCTTCAACAAAGTGTTTTTTCTCATCTTTAGAAGACGCTTCCTTCTGGGACAACAGCCATGTAGACCAATTTGATGCAGTGAGCAGCGTATGGTCTGAGCACTGATAGGCTGACACCCCCCCACCCCTTCATCCTCTGCAACAATACTGGCAGCACTCACAGAATATGAATATATGTCATAAAATATGAATCTGAATATGACACTGAGCACGTGCACTCAACTTCTTTGGTCGACCATAGCGATTCTTGTTCTGAGTGGAACCTGTCCTGTTGAACCGCTGTATGGTCCTGGCCACCGTCCTACAGCTCAGTGTCAAGATCTTGGCAATTTTCTTATAGCCTAGGCCATCTTTATGTAGAGCAACCATTCTTTTTTTCAGATCCTAAGAGAGTTCTTTGCCATGAGGTGCTATGTTGAACTTCCAGTGACCAGTATGAGGGAGCGTGGGAGACGTAACACCAAATTTAACACACCTGCTCCCCATTCACACCCGAGACCTTGAAATGCTAACATGACACTGGGGAGGAAAATGGCTAATTGGGCCCAATTTTCACTTACTGGTGTACTCACTTTTGTGAGATACTGTATGTCATTGGAAACAGAGGTAAAGTCTTATTTCAAAGCCTGCACAAGATTCATGTTTTAAAAATTGTGCTCCACTACTACTATGTCCAAACACTATACAGTGCACCAGTAGAAAGACTTTTCAGTCTTGGGAGTCTTGCTTACCCCAAAATGCAACCTTTCTTGGTGATGGAGGCTTTCAGTGCCTTCTCCTGATGCGCTTCAACAGATATTTCTGTCAAATGGCTAGTGGAATAGACTAGGCGCCCACCATAGAACCAAGTAGACTACATAGATCTATAAGTATGCTATGTAGGTCTAGGCCAAAAGTGCCTTCATTGTTGTATTTATTTTGCGTTTCCTGTTCAGCCTTTATTTTTTATTTTCAATTTTCTTGTGTGTGTGTTTTTAATATAGCTAGGCTTACATTTTTTTGTGACATTCCACGGAAATGACTAAGCTGTATTTCCTGTGAGGTCTATTGCAAAATGTGGCTAGCCTCACAGAGCACACATGGTTCTAGCTATAATTGAATGAAATTTTACCATCCTTTATTTGGTAGCTTATGTTTTAGCCAGTGTTTGGCAAATAGCAGGTTTCCTCTGTTTGGCCTGCATTTGATTTCTTAGCAATGGCAGGATATGTTTAGTCTACATGTGAATTTTTGTGAAGTTGGACTGACATGACTGAGTTGTGTTCCTGGAGGCCTCGTTCTCTATTAGCAATTTTTGATTCTTAATAAAGCATAAACTATGTCCGTCCAATGCATGCCAGCTTTGCTGTTTTGGAAAGTAACACAAAAGCAGCATTAAACATTAAAATTCTGAGATAGTAATATTGTAATATAACTAATTACTCTCAAATGACAGTAACTAGTAATACATAATGTATTACATTTTGGAAGTAACTTGCCCAACATCACGCACAGATAGCTGTGGTAGCACATCTACACAGATGCAGCCCGTGGCAAAGCTTAAGGTACAGTCACACTGGGGAATCAGGCAACAAGTAGAAGGCCACAGTCTTCAATCTGACCATATAACACCCATCCTTGCCTCTCTACACTGGCTATCAGTGCAAAGTAGAGCTGATTTTAAGGTGTTTATTTAAACTTATAAGGCCTTGCATGGATTTGCACCACCTTACCTAGCTGAGCTCATTACACCATATACATCGGCATGCCCTCTTTGCTCTCTCAGTGCTGGTCTCCTGGTTATTCCTTTGTTTAACAAAAAATCAGCTGGCTACAGAGCTTTTGCAAACTGTGCTCCCTAATAGAATGACCTTCCATTATATGTTAGGGAAGCATGTTCAGTGGATATCTTTAAGTCAAGACTGAAAACCATGTTACTAGAGCCTAAAGTTTGTGTTGGGTCCAGCACATTTTACCATCCTCTTAAGTTGTTTTTTTAAAAGCTGTTATATTCTTCCTCATCATTTATTTTCTTGCTGTTTTTACCCTTGTGTTTCATCTTGTGCATTATATCTTGTTTCTACTTTATTTAATTCTGTGTATTAGTTAGAAAGTGTATTGAGACCTTGCTGCATGGTAATTTTGCACTGTAAATAAAATTTGATTTGATCAAAGTAAATCATTAACCACTAATACATCAATTAAACACACAATAATGGATCCACTGGAAGAAAGAGAGATGTGAGCCACGACCAGTTGAAATCATTGTTATAATAATGCAGTGCCATGAGGATCCAGACGTTTCATAATGTCTCAAGTGTTGTAGAGGAACATTAGACTTTGTTAAAATACGACCCTTTGAGTTTTGCATTTGATAAATCCCTGCAGGGCAGCAGGGCAACTTGCTGCTAACCCTCATTAGCACAGTAGCCACATTAACCCATGCTTATTTTCCAAATCACCTTTGATTAATAATTCCCAATATTCTACATAATTTAAATTTCCCTACATAAACATGTTTACTCTATATTTTGCAACACAACTGTTATTTTAACATATGTCAAAGGCAACGACTTGGAATACAGTATGTAAAAAAGCTGGATACTACATTATTCATCCCACTGTCCCATAATAGATACATTGTACAGTTAATTTTACATTTTACAGTTAATATTGAGACACTACAGAAAAGCATCCAAAATATTCTGCATTATAGGAATCCCAGTAACATATCGCTTTACAGCTTAGATGATGTTTTGCCCTCCTAATGGACAAAAAGCGTTCTCAATCAATGAGCTGTTTATTCAAATTTCTGACTGTTTAAACAGGGTCATTTGAGCATTTTTCAATTTAGAATACTTATAAAATTTGATATCAGAAAAGTTGACTCGAGGTTACAGATGAAATAAGATATTGTTATTTGGATAGAAAATTCACATGGTTGTCACGGCACTTTTCTTATGTACGGAAATGCAGTTCCACTTTCCCTCCTAAGAGAAAAGAAAGTTCATGACAATCAAATAATAAAACTGATCAGAACAAAATAATTATTTTGTCATAACTTGTCATAATTATTCTTTTGTATCAAATATCCAATATAAAATAATTCTTACATAACAACAGAGTTTTCTTATATACTGTTTATATACTGTGTACAGAGAAAGAAGGAAAAACCTGTTTTCAGCAGATCTCATTTCAGTCACACCACAGCCTCTCTACAGTATTTTGGCCTCACAGGAGCCAGGCTGCAGTGTCTCAAGAGTAACAATAAGCTTTGGGACCTGAGCTGCTCAGCTTCTCAGCTCTCAAACCATGAAGCTATGTTCACGGATAGGGCAAGATGACAAAAAGTGATGAATTTTGTCTCCAATAATTAGAATTTTAGAAATTTTGGTCAGAACTTGGGACCACCTGCTATACCAGGAATATTACTTTGGTGCCATCACTTTAGCAGGTGCCCAGTCTTGATTCTGGGAAGCAACTTCAACTCAGCAACTCATTGCAACATTGTGCAACATTTCAGAAACATTACATTTTTAAAATGTGAAGCACTTTGTGTTACATGGCCCTTGTGCATGTATGCACTGTTCATTTATATTTAATCATTTAGCTGACACTTTTATTCAAAGCAACTTACAATTGCTATACATGTCAGAGGTCGCACGCCTCTGGAGCTACGAAGGGTTAAGTGTCTTGCTCAGGGACACCGGCCGAGTGCTCACCCCTGGTTCACGATGCCCGTACTGCTCACTCCTTTCCCTCGAGGAGAGGCAACGCCTGGCAGATAATTTTGCCATTCAAGATGAGGAGGCGTGGATTACCCACACACTCTCTGGACAAAGGCATAGGGATGCTGTTGTCGGAATAGCAGGAGTCGGATGAGCAGGAGTCGGATGACTCGGATGACATGGGTCTCCCAGAGGATCCCCGCTTCCTCCGTTCCAATCTTCAGTTGACGATAGCCTTCAAGGGGGTGATTGCCTCTCAGGCAGCGCAGCGGTTGGCCTACATCGCTGACTCTTCAATGCGCCTTCCAGAACTCCGCCTCCGCCAACAACACAGCTCTGATTGCCTCAGCAAGGGAGCTAGTGTACAGCTCACTGAGTGCGCCACCTTACCTTTCACCGCTGCCTGCATGGGCATCTGGCAGAAGCAGGCTCCAGCAATCCATCGTCCCCAAGGCTACCAGGAAGAAGCTGGTTGAGACCCTGGTGAGCCCGGCTGGGCTCTTTGGACCTCAATTCCAGACCCTTGTTGACACTGCAAAGGCCCAGGAGGCAGAAAGCATCAGGCAGCATGGGGGTTGGGTTCGGCCAACTTCTCATCCTCCCCTCTCCACGGGCCGAGGCTACCAGAAGAGAGACTGCCAGTGACACGGCAGGCCCGAGGCTGCTGCGGGCTCATCTCCTTATGTCATTCCCCGACCTCCAGCCCCGCCGACGTCTGCTCCGCCGGCTCAGCGTCGCGCTCCCAGAGTTCCTGGACTTGTGCAGCTTCGCCATGGTGGGAAGCGCCAATGACATTCTGGGGAAGAAATGTGTGCCTTAAGTTCTTGTTCAGCTTGCACTTTTGTTGAAAACCCAAACTGTTTTGAAATAAAACACAAACAGAGCCCTAAAGAACTTTTTCCTGGGCCCCTTTTGAGCCTTTAAAGACGGCGGACCTGAGGTTTCCTTTGGCCAGGGTCGCCTTACTTGTGGCTCTGACATCGGTCAGTGATCTGGCTGCCCTCTCTGTTGCTCTGTGGTGTCAGGATTCCTACGCCCCAATTCTGCATTCATGCCTAAGAGGATCACCAGCTCCCTCCGGGCTTCTTTCCTTTCCCACATGGGTCTGAGGACGAGACACACCATGTCCCACCTCCTCTGCCCAGTGCGAGCTCTGTCCTGTTTGGTGGAGCGCACGGCTGCCTGGCGCCGTTCGCAGCCCCTGTTTTACTGGCTGTGCGAGTCCCCCTCCTGACAGCATCAGGGTGATCTCCACAAGAGGCGTCTCCTCCTCTGAGGCGTTGCACGGTGGGATGAGGGTGGATGACATCTGCACGGTGGCTTCCTGGTCTTCCCCGTGCTCTTTTGTCCACTTCTACCTGCAGGAGGTCTCCTGTTTCTCGCTGACTCACTAAGTACTGAGTGTTTTGGCTGAGGGATTTGCTTTGTGAGTGTGTGGTGCACCCTCTCCTATGGGACGGTGGGGGGGAGCGGCTACTGCTCGTGCTGATCCTGTTCTGTGCTCAGCTGATGCGGTCGCTGTTGTGACCCCACCTGCATCTGTACAGCTGTTGGGCCCCCATACAGATGTCTACCATGCCGTACCATCCATGCTTGTGCGCACGCTGACACCAATGCTGCAGACAGCAGGTGACTGGGTGGCTCATTATGGCTCTGGGCAGGTGAGTTTTGTGGGGCAGTGAGGCGTTGACTCATCCTGCATCGCCTCTAACCCAATAGCAATAGCCTTAGAGGGCGAAGCCTATACGAAACACAACAGTAGTTACGTACTGTAACACCAGATTCTATGAGTATAGGTGCATCCTTCTAAATTAAAGGCCTCACTGGCATAGAGGTAAAACCAATAGCGATAGTTTTAGAGGGCTGCGCCAATACTCATAGAATCTGGAGTTACAGTATGTAACTACCGTTTTACAATCGGGTGTCTCCGCAGGGTGTTTTATTTTGAAAATTCACTGGATTCTCTATGCCGTTCTATGTCTGACTTCCTGCCTGGTTTGATCTGCTCTGTGCTGCTTGATATGGCTTCTGTCAAAAAGAGACCTGCTACATTTTTACGCGATTAGCTCTGGCAACCACGGCGCAGATGTAACGTGTAGTAGTCAGTGGATTTTAGGGGTTAGTCTTACAAAGACCATTTGAAAAACCTTGTCTTTAAAAAGGTTTTTTTAGAAATAAATTCTGCCACAATTCTGCCACAAACTCACAACTGACGACACCCCTCAACAGCAAATTCTGGCTAAATGGACAAATTTGGTTCAGTTCACTCGCAAAACCGAGTGTACTACCACATTTTCTGGCCATTTGAGTAGGTCATAACTCAATCAGGGACACCCCATTTGTGTAATCACCCTCGTGCTTAGTGCATGCACACACAAGCACATTCATGCACCCTTGCATGCACACACGCACACACACAAACTGCTTACTGATTGTTATATACTATTAAAGTGCTTGTGTGTGTAGATAAAAGTGGTTTATGGGCATTGACATGAACTAACACTGTAGGCGTACCATCAGATCTCCACTCCCCACTCTGCAGGACTTTTCCCCCAGAGAGTAGAGATCCAGAATAAGTACTTTAAAGGATCATACACATGACCATATGTCTACAAAATTGCTGACTTTGTGCAAGTGAACCTAGAAGAATTGATGCTGTTTTGAAGGCAAAGGATGGACACATCAAATTTTTGTTGTGATTTGATTTAGATTTTTCTTCTGTTCACTGACTTTGCATTATGTTTATTGAAAATAAAATAATTTAGCATGTCTGTTTTTAAAAGCATTCATACATTCCACAACCCTATATAACTTTTGCACAGTACTGTATACATTGTATATTGAGAAGTATTATTTGACTTTCTGTTTTGTTTGCAGGATATTATACTATGTGACATTTAATGAATAACATAACATAAGTTCATGATACTTATTTGAGTCAATTTATTTCAGTTTAATTATCACCCATCCAACCTAGTTGAATTTAATACCTGTAAAGCACGTGAGAGTAAGACAGGCAAAATATAAATAACAGAAGTGCTGTGGTTGTGTTTACTGTTACAAAGAAAAAGGATTTCCTGAGATTAGAGACAGTTAATAGGTGAATCATATTTGTCACTGCAGAGCTTACTGGATGATGCAGAAAAACATGTACATGGTGTTTATGACAAAAAGACAGCAGCAACAGTAAAGAATACAAAACAAAACCCTTCTTACTAATCACAAGCTGAATGTGAGAGGAGACTTCCCTTGAGATCTACAGACACTGCAAGAACTGAAAAGACACAGGTTTGAATCTACAAAAACAGTGTCATAATACAGGCACATTTTATTAGCAACACACTCAAACTATAACTTAATATTCATAATAATCCCCATTACTTAAACAATGTAAAAATGCTTTCCTGGGCTTTGTGAAGGTGATATTGAGCAGAGGTTAAGGTGCAGAATTACACACAAAATGTGTTTCCACCTCTTTTAAACCACATTTTCAATTTGCCCATTAAGCATATGTAAGTTTGTTCATTATTCAAGAAAGCACATTTTAACTTGGATTAGTGAATTAATAAGCAGATCTCATTTCAGTCACTCCACATCCTCTCTACAGTATGTTGGCCTCACAGGAACCAGGATGCAGAATCTTAAGTGTAACAATTTGAGTAACAGCTTTTTTAAACCAGGTGTAGAACAAGGCATAGATCACAGGGTTGAGACAGGAGTGAAAATAGAACAGATAGAGAACATAAGATGCAGATGAAGCATTGAGCGCATTGTCACCTGCAAAAGAGACAAAGTGAACTGGACACAAACATATTAGGAACACAAGTACAAGAATGCCAAGAGCCCTGGCTGCTTTCAGCTCAGATCGCTTTGCTGTGGGGGTCACTGAACGTTGGACTGTGACAGCTGTGATGTGAGAGCACATGGCACGAGCCTGAGACACAGCCACTACAAACACTCTCATATACAGAGCTATGATGACAGTAATGGGAACAATAAAAGTCAAAACAAGATCAATAGCTTCTGCAATATAGTTAATAATGATCATACACTCTCCATAGCAGGAATTATACCTGTCTGGGTGAGTCATGCCATATTTTACAAAGAGACTGCTGTACAAAACAGAACAGAACCAACACAGACAAACACAGAGTTTAACTCTTCTCTCAGTTATTCTGGTGGTATAATGCAGAGGGTGACAAATAGCAACATAGCGGTCGACTGATATGAGCACCATGTCTCCTACTGAGGCAGAGGTAATTATGTACGATACATACTTATACAGAGAACACATGAGGTCACCAAGAAACCAGCAGGATGTTTTTCTGAGGATTTCTCCCGGCATCAGCAGGAGGC
>JAPMOB010250856.1:0-56381 GCA_029875015.1 Lepomis gibbosus | reverse complement strand
TGTTTAATTTTAATTTATTTCTGCATTTATTTATTTATTTATTTATTTATACATAAGTCTTTTTTGGTTCTTCATATAAACCCTGTGTTAACTTAATTGGAGTTGGGGTGCTTTCGCATAAAAGGGGTGTTTTCGGCCATGCAGAGTTTTTCGCAACAGCGCATGCTCCTTATTTCTCCAGAAGAATGCACATTGACAGTGTCAGGATATGAGGAGTTTAAAGACACGTTAATGCCTAAATCTAACATCGTGACAGCCAACAAAGCCAGGGAGGCTTGTTGGCACTGCATGTAGTAAATTTGTAATTATCTTCACAGTGTTCTTATTGTAGGCTAATTCTTATTTTATGGATTCTTCATTAAGCCTATGTGTAATATCATTAAGATGTAAAGATACAACTGCACATAATGTCCATTGTAAAGGAGCCAGCAGAGAGAAGTAATAATCCGAGACAAAATTTAATTTCCAAGATTAGGTAATCTACAAGTAAAAAACTTGAATATTCTCCGACATTATTATGACACATTTATGAGAGAAACTTAACTTTACAAAGCTGCAACATCACACACACACACCACTGCCGTGTATTATACATGCAGTGAAAAATTACCTTAGACTTTGGAATGTGAATCAGCAGTGAGGAAATTTCGTGATTTTAGCCTACAATCACTATCATGCACCATAGAGACTTTGCCAGGGATTGGGGGTATGCAGATTCTCTAGGTTTATTAACCTCCACCCTGGCTCCGAAGTTTTGGACACGTAAAATAGTATAATAATCTAAATATGTGAATACAGTGAGGATAATTAAAGTGAGGATAATTCAATTATACCCTACAGATGGGCTGCACCTCAAAAACTGGCCCGTTAATTAATTAAGATCTCCTCTCTAAAATCACTGAGGCTGCAGTGCTCGCTGTGTGAACATAAGGCTGTTGTGTTCTGAATAACATCATTTCAGCTGCAACTGCTGTGAAACAAGTCAGGATGAAATCTAAACATATTTTATCAAGTGGTGTGTAATAATAGCCGACTTCTCATCGTTAACACTGAGTACAGATGTGGTGTGCAGTCCATGTATACAGCATAACCTGGAGTTAACCACAAACAAAACCTGCTTGGAGCAGAGATGCAGCATAAATTGCCATGGCAACAGCCCGCGGGTAACACTTACCCATGTCGGTATGGGTTAACCTGGAAGTTACCCATTTATTTCAATGAATAAATAAAGATCAGATAATTAAAGATGTCAAGGATCGAGGGGCCCAACAGCTATTTGTACCCCAGACCGCTCTTAACGGTTAGTCCGTCCATGGCTAGACATTTCACCCATTTTGTGAACTTGTAATCAATAAGATAACGTTATCAGTAGTATTTATAAGGAGTGTTTAAATATCAGTTAAGCCACTGCAAAGCATCGTTTGGATATTGGTTTTTGATTGTGCAGGCTGTGAGTTGAATGTTTACCACATCAATTCAGTTGGTTCGTCCAGGCAGGAGGAGCCTATCGCCGGGAGACTGCTCGCCAAACAGTCAGTCAAATATGGCCAACCGAGCGCCGGACTTGAAGACTCTCTGTACCAGGTAAGACCTGAGGTTTCAAAAGTCACGAAATGACGACTATGTGAACCCTTAACACAGTTCAGCGATGTGTCCAGTGTTGGTAATTTTAACGTTTGCCTGGCAGAGCTTAATGCTAACAAGCTGAAGAGGCTAGCTGACGTTAGCATCATCGTGGCTAACCGTTTTAATTGAAACCGGTGTTTCCAATCCTTTAACTTGTAGCTTTAAGCATGTGTTTAGCTAACTGACATCTATATTGTGCTTTAGTACGTCGAAGTTAAATCTTTAGACTTCCGTGTGAATAAAGTAGTTGAAAGTTTTGAGGTTTAACGTTTTGCTCACTTGTGTAACAGCCGGTCAAAGTTTAGAAATGTGCTTTACGTTACGTGACTCGTAATGTCTCTGGAAACTCAGGCAGGGAGGGTATACGAGCTGCTGCGCTAAGTTACATCACTTATTAAAGCAGACTTGTGTCTGCAGACATATCCAGTTGGCACCTACGAAGGACAAGGACTGCACATTGTTTTAGTCTGCTCTCAGCACAGTAGGAACATGTCCTTAATGTTATATGTCAATGGTGAGGTAAAGAGATGACTCCACTACCTGTTTGTTTGCATCTGTTGCGACTCCTTTTACTTTGATAAGAATTACTCTCTAATGGTAAAACGAGGTGGTTTTGTTCACTTTGTTGGGTTTTGTCAGTCTTTCTTACTTGTGACTAAACCAACACAAGTGGTCTTTCATGAGTGTTTTTCCCTGTTTAACCATTCAAACTGACATATTTTTAGAATACAATACATATAAAGGCCATAAAAAGATATTGAGACACCTCTGTGAAAGCTGTACACAAATAAAATAGATGGACAAAAAGTACACACACTTTTCAGAATCAGAATAAACCTTATTTTCACTTAGAGTGAAAGGTTATCGGAGACTTAGTTGTATTAAAGTCAACCAGGGGATTGAGACTTACATTGTGTATAAACATCCAATCACATGTTTCAGTCTCATCAAAAGTGGTACCTAAGCTATTAAACTTACTTTGTTCATGATTTGTTCAAGTCCCCACCACCACTAACCAGTAATTACTAACCAGGCCATATTATTTCATCATCCCACTTATATTAAAACTTGGATACCTTTTACAGGTTTGGTTTTGATGACCAACATGTACCTCCGCATTGATTTCATTTAAATTTTTAGTGATGTCTGGCTTTCTTTCTGGGCTCTACAGAAAAGAGTCGAAACCTGAGATAGTGTATTGGATAGGAAAGGAGGAGACTTGGTGAGATAGAGATCAGTTGTTCATGTGGGACAGAGGGCTGCAGGGACCTGGAGTTTATTATGGGCTGCGTGCGAAGGAGAACAACATGATGGTTACAGCATGTTCAGGACAGAAAAGGCGAAGAAAGGGTGAATAACAGAATTCTTCATACAGCGTACAGAGAGGCTGTGTTTGGGTCTGCTGTAGAGGGCTGGGAAATAGGAGCCGTGCATACTAGTGACAATGAAGACATTATTTATTGGCCAAGAGTTTGACAATTTTGTGTGTGTGTGTGTGTGTGTGTGTTAAAAATGTTTGAGAAAATAGTCGTTTAGGACGCTGTTGTGACATTTATTTTGGGTTGCTAAATGCTGCTGGTTTCTCTGTTTAATTACACAAGTGCTCTGTTGCTTCAGTGCAATCTATCAATCGCTTCCCCTTTGCCATAAACGGGTAAGATCCCATTGATTTGGAAACTGCATTTTGTTATTGTGAGTTGGTTGTAATATTAGGCTATAGTCATATGTTTTAATCTCAGGCAATCATTCAGAATTGTTAGAGAAGTGGTGTAATTTTTCAGGAAAGTTCTGCATGTGCTGATGTAGTAAAGCTAAGCATTGTTTTTTTTCTTTAACTGCTAATAGAGAGAGGTGATGTTCTCAGAAATTATAATATTGGCCAGTATTTCTTTACAATGATTTAAACAGGGAGAAACCACATTATATGTGTGCATGTGGGTTAAAGGAGCTCAGTCGATGACTGTACTAAAGCTTATTTACTGGTATCATTTGAAAACGGAATGCAAATTATTAACAAATAAGGATCTGAGGAAAAACTATTTTGTTTTTTAACATGATAAATTTTTCACTTTAACCATTGAGCTTTTATATGCGTTTCACTTATTCCACAGAGGAACATGGTTTCCTGTAAGACCTTATTTGAAAGAGGTGTTAGGGCTCCCACATCCTGAGGCATCTCACCACGTGATCAATGTAGTTAGTAGATGAGTGTCTAAACAACAGTGACACATTAAAAATGTGGAGTTTTCTGGGTGAAATAGTGTTATACTTAAATAATGTGTATTCAATTTTAATGATGTTAATGGAAGTGGTCTTTTTTTCCATGCGAGGTGGCCCACCTCTGCCCTGCATTGACTCCTGTTCAAGTGAAAACGTGAATATCATGAAAAGAAACGAGGGTTGGCTGTTTTTCCTGTAAGGTACCACTGATATGCAGTTTCAGTTTACAAACAAATATCTTTGCAGCTTAGGAGGACAAAATAATTTGTCGTCCTTGAGGAAGTAGGACGGGCCAGCTACCTACTCCATATGCATATTAGTGGTTTTGCCTGGACAGCACAACAAAGCTCTGTTTTGAACAAAGAACAATGGGAACATGTTGTTCTCCTCCACCATGTTCATTCTTTCATCCTCCCCAGCTATTGTTTTTGTGCAAACTTTATAAAGCTCTTTTATGAGATTAACAATACAAAGCAGATACAAATAATGATTTGAATCTTGTCTGCTGAAAACTATTCCAGGTTATTCTGTACAGTAGCATGTAATGAACACTAATGTGACAATTTGACATGTGATTTGAATAACTAAAGATAACTGTAATTATGATTATTGATTATTTTTAAAGGTCTTCTTTTCTTACAGTTTTTGCAATGGCACTCAGTTTTATTATCTTTTACATATTATGTTAGACCTCATCCTCCCATTGACTTTTTACTGACTTTTTACTATGCTCAATCCCAGGCTGTAATGGTGATCACCTCCAGTCCAAGCCTGACAGTGAGGATGAAGACGATACTTCCATGACCTCCTTCGGTGTTGCTGTCCGAGGCCTCCCCCTGGCCTTGGCCTCCATGACTCAAGTTGCCACGTCAGACTCACGCTTTCATCCTAAATGGCGGGCAATCACTGTGGCGACCCTGCTGGCTTTAGTGCTCATGCTATACCTGCACCGGACAGTAGGAGACAGAGATACAGCTACCAGACCATTCCACCACAACAGGGTTCACCCTCTGCAAATGTACAGTGAGGGTGATGTCTTAAGGGACACTAACAGACAAACTGCACAAAGCTTCCCCCGCCTCCAGAAAAGGGAAAAACCTTACAATGACACATATCCATTAAGTCCACCGGAGAAGACAAAGCACGGCATCCGCTACCGTATAGGTGTGATTGCAGACCTGGACACAGCATCGCGTAGCTCTAAGGATCAGACATGGTTCAGCTACATGAAAAGAGGTTACCTGACTGTTTCAGAAAGCGCTGACAGACTTGAGGTGGAGTGGGATGCTGAGACAGACATTCTGGAGAGTCATCTGGCTGAGAAAGGACGAGGTAGAGGGACATGGACAGATCTCTTATTCTTGGATATATCCATTATGTTTGTGTTCTCACTAACTATAACTAATTTTACTGCAGGTATGGAGCTGTCTGAGCTGGTGGTGTTCAACGGTCACCTGTACAGTGTGGACGACCGTACGGGTGTGGTGTACAGGATCAAGGGCAAACAGGCTGTCCCCTGGGTTATATTACCAGACGGTGACGGCTCAGTCTCCAAAGGTCAGTCTTCAATAGACGTGTTGCTTCTATTCCTGGCATACATGTACTACAAAATGTAGTCCAAAGACTTAGATTGTCAGTGTATGTTGTCCACTATAGTTGGAAAATAAGTAGAAAACAATTGGCAACACAAAAACAAGTGTTTTAAAGCCCTTAAATACTTGCTTTTTAACAATGTGTAGGTGTAGACAGGTGTCTGCAACGCAAACGGTATTATTCATATACTTGCCTGCATACTTTGCGTGTACCTGGAAGGTTAAACGTGAATCCACTATGGGGCAGATCAGGAACATGGTATCATCCCTCACCGACACCGGATCATCTTCCTTGACAACTTCCAAATTTGCACATCATAAACAAACTAAACAGATGTGCACAACCTACGCCCCAAAGAAACGCAGGATAGGCGCTGTGGCCATCTTGCAAGCGCATTTTTGAAAGCAAGTATGCCCAGGGCTTAAGAGGTTCACACGCCTTCTCACAAATCAGTCTTTGTTTTGTGCGAAGGATTTAAGGCAGAGTGGCTGGCAGTGAAAGATGAGCACCTGTATGTCGGCGGCCTGGGAAAGGAGTGGACCACGACCTCTGGGATAGTCGTCAACAACAACCCAGAGTGGGTGAAAGTTGTTGGCTACCATGGTGACGTGGCACATGAGAACTGGGTGCCCTACTACAACGCCCTGCGGGGTGCAACAGGGATCCAACCACCAGGTTCTGACAAATTGTTTTGTTTCTTCTTTATTCTCCTGTTCACACACAATGTCTGAATTGGTATCAAAAAAACAAACAAACATTGAATTAAATTTCTGTGTTGTGATTGCACTTACATTCTTTAAAATCACATTTAGCTTTATTGTAAGATGTTGTATTTGCACCTTTGCTAAAAAAAGCACTGTGATTTAGTGCTTTGTGTCTGATTGATGTTCAGTTTTGTCATCTTATTTGGAGGGGAAAAAAACTGTAGATCAATAAGAGGGTACTTATAGCTTGCACATAGTCTGGGGGGCAAAACCCAGGGCAGACAAGGTTTTTGCAGGAAAACATTTAGCCATGGTTTGGAATGAATTGCCCTCATTTGGATTTTGACTAACTAATCTGTAATAGCAGGGGGAAAAATAGGATTTTGAAAAGTGGATATTACACCCATGATTGTCACTCACACTTATACACAGTCTCCATAATTCATACCTCTGCCTTCTACAACTCTTCGTCTATAGGCTACCTCATACATGAGTCAGCAGCGTGGAGCGAGCGTCTCCAGCGCTGGTTCTTCCTCCCTCGCCGTGCCAGTCGCGAGCACTACGAAGAGACTGCAGACGAGCGGCGTGCAACCAACCTCCTCTTGTCGTGCCCCGCAGATTTCAGCTCTGTAACAGTGCGGCACGTCGGACCGCTCGACCCAACTCATGGCTTCTCCTCATTTAAATTTGTTCCAGACACAGACGATCAGATCATTCTAGCCCTGAAATCCGAAGAAGATGCAGGCAGGATTGCCACCTACATCATTGCATTTACGCTGGACGGTCGGGTGCTGATGCCTGAGACAAAGATAGGGGATGTGAAGTACGAAGGGCTGGAGTTTATTTGACAAGGACGGAGCTGAAGGTGCACACGATCCTGAAGGCAAAAGCTATATACATGCAACACTGTTGTTTTGAGTCCTACATTTCCCTTTCAGTTCTACTGTGCAATAATGTCTTATGACCCAAAGTTATATATTTCATAATTATAGATAATGATACTTGATGAGGTAAAAAATGCCATACCATCACCACCAGGGGAGGACAATGATTTCTCGCCCACGATTGACCATGTGCGACTGGTTTAGGCAGCCAATCTGTGACCAGCAGTCACCCATAAATTGTCCCTAGTCAGTCACCGCTTGATAAGATTTTTAATGTTTTAAAGTCCTAACTAATTTATATTCGTGCTGGTAGATTGATAGTTTTATCTAAGCCTCGAGATGAACATCGTGGTTTGATTAGACACTACTGATTTTACAGAGGAGTAATAGCAAACACCAGGTAATGTGGCTCTCCTGCAGCCAAACTCTGCTGGCCATACTCAGGGGAACAAGGTGAAACAGGATCAAATATTTGCAAAAATAGAAATGAATGTCCTTGAATTACTTGAAATATTTAATATACTCATCACTTTTATCAACCCTGTTTAGACACTCAGAAGTCTCTTGATGCAGATCAGCTTCTGCTTCGTAAAACTGCATAAGCTTTTCTGAGCAGAGGCCTGTACTATGAAGGGACTTTAACCTACTCAGATTTTACTCTGGGTTATCAAGGAAAGTCAGGGTTGACAAACTGACCGCCTAGATTGGTGTTAAAGGTGCTACAACGCTGAATAATATGTTGCTTAGTTGATTGGACTTTGCATAAAGTGGGGCAAGTTTGCTTGTAAATTTCATCTAGATTGAGTTTTTTCATCTAGATTGAGATTGTTATCATCATCCCCTGGCTCTATTTTCTGGATATGTAAAATAGTCTATTTAAATATGTGAAAACAATTAGGATAATTTGGTTATACACGTTGGATACATCTCAGAAGTGCGGCCATTAATGAATTAAGATCGCCCTAAATGACAGTGTGCGGGGCTACCTGTATGAATCTAGTGCTTGATAACTTGATTCTAACAAACAGTTTAGCTGCAACCTCAGTAAAAAGTGAATGTGGCAACAAGTCGTGATGAAAAACAGTCTTTCAAGTACTGTATTGATATTTGTCATCATTAACACTGAGTATAGATGTGTTGTGTAGCCTGTTCATGTATACAGGGTAACATGAACGTAACCATAAAGGTAACATGTTCTGAGCAGTTAAGAGGTGCAGCTTAAACTGCCATGGCACCTTCTTACCCACATTTCGTTGTACTGGTTAATCAGGAAGTTACTCCTGAAGTTACCTGGATAAGCCAGTTACCTCGCTTCGTACAGGCCTCAGGTCAGTTGTTGGCTCCCATATGTTGCTTATCATTTGCTTCTCAAGCCAGAGAACAAGTGAAACACCAGCTATTTTATTTAAAAATTAATCATATTATATTCCTTTTTGTATCTCAAATCACAAATAATTAAAATATCTACTATTGTCTGAATATTATGTCGTATTTTTTAATGCAACAAATCATAATCTTGTGGTTGTATACATAATGTCAACATTTATTGTGCTGGGTTTAACAATTATGTAAAAATGTATATATTTTCAAATGTTTGTCTATAAAATCAGTAGTTAGATTACACTTCACATGATACAGTACTTTGTTACACACAATTTATTAAGCATTTCTTGACTAATGTAATATAGGAGGACACTGACAAATGGTGATTGTTACCAAATTACACAACTAATGATGTTAACTGATTAAAGATGGCGGTTTGGCATGCTGTAAACTTAGCAGTTATTCTCAGTTGTATGTCAAAACATTTCAAACCTGAGGGAAATCCCTGTGATTGATCTTGCTCACAGGCTTGTTCCCATGGCAATGATGTCTTGAGGTAGACCGGCCGTGTTTATGGGTTTGAAGGAGCCCAGTTTTGTGTAAAAGTCGAGCATCCTCCGATCGCTCTGCCTCAGCTCACAGAACGCTCCTCTGGAACCTTGAAAGTTATGGAAAAGGAAACAAAGACCGTATTGGGGATCCAATCTTTATTCTCTAAAGTCCTATAAAAAAAAAGGGACGAGAATTATGTTACCGAGACAAAGTCACGCAGCCTCAGTAATGCAAAGCTCCCACAACAAGACCCAGCCAGTGTTATCATTGTGCAGCTTAGGTGCCTGCATATAACTGTGCATGGGCAACTGGAGTTGTTTTTCTAATAACTGCTGTGTGTTTGAGGTTTTATATTTAAACCTGTAAGAGTTTAGTAAACTAAAGCATATTTCCAGCTGAGTGCTGATAAGAGTTGAGGTCACACTGCTGTGTGTGCCATCATATGTCTCCAGGACTGTCCTCCACATTACTTTAGAGAGGGAAAGACGACCTCCCTGGCTGGGTTGTATTAAAAAAAAATAAAAAATAAAGATATGAAAGTGAAGTAGCTGCAGGCCAGTTCCAAAAAACACGTCTAAGAACTCAAAGGCACTGTGCAATGTCTTGACCTACCACTGCTCCTGACGGAGGACAACAGCCGATCAATCATGCGCTTTGCTGGAGAAGGATCAGTCACCCGGGGCAGCACTTGCATGGTAACCAGGGAGGGGAAGTCCTCAAACATCGAGTCAGTTACTGCCCTCTAGAGGTAGGAGATCAAACAATTAGTAATTCACCATTTTTTCTTCACCTGTTATTCTGGAATTGCATTTGATCACCTGAATCTTGGCTGCTGCTGGTTTGGCGTCAGTTAGTGCCAGGGCGTAACCACACATACCAGTGTCATCCTCCAGGACAAGAGCACAGTGAGGGGAAGGTGAGACTTCACCTGTTGACAGGCTGCAGTGGGGACAAGAGAAGGTTAAGACTGGGCATAAATGCTGCAGAGAGAAATTAGACTCTTTCTTACCCGTCACAGATGCGTGGAGGCTGCGTCATCAGGGGCACTTTGCTCTCTCCCGCTCTCTGCATCTCCCTGAAAATCCTTTGCACCTCCATCTAGGACACAAAACAACACTGTAACAAAACTGTCTTAACATCACTACTGACGAACAAAAATGTATCAGTGTCAGTGAATCTGCCATGCTAACCTTGTCATCGGGGCAGTATGGCCGTATACAGTAAACAGCCGTTGTGGGAGGATGTCTGAAGAGGTCCCTGTTTCCGTGGCAGGGCAGCATTCTCTGCAAGTACAATTGTACAGTATATTATTAGTATATTCATGTTGACTGATTCTGAAAAATGATTGAGAGAACAATGCCTTTTCCTATTAATCACAACTATCACTGTACACATAGTAGGAAAAACTGGCACATTTAATCTAGAAAAAAGATACAGTTTAAAATTTGTCCCTGTCTTTATACACTGCAATGAAGAAGTTACCTGGAACTCTCCAGAGAGGCCGCCTCTGAAGCCCCAGGGTTCAGGATCATTGTTCATTAGCTGGGCTGAGGGCTGACCCTGCCCTCCTATGGAAAGCAAACAGCATTTGAAGCTTGAGGTTTACGGATTAACATTTGTCATAAATGTGGTTAAAGACAACTATTATCATAAAGTATGATTCAGAGGCCAAATTATTCTGCACAAATTCACATGACCGATGACTGTTGTGTTACCCAGATACACTGGCACCTCTCCAACTTAAAAACACTCATTAGCATATCCACCGTTGCCTTAATCACAGGTGTTACAGCTTAATTTCATGACTGCTCTAGCTGTTACTTTGTGGAGATCCTGCCCTTACAATCTCATGAATTCCTTCCTGACTACAATGTCTGCCTTCAAGATACATTGTACTGAATTCTGTAATACCTCCATGATTTTTGTAGCAGGATTTGCTCTCTACATGTTCTAATGGGACTCATTTTATAAATTAAAAAAAAAGAGCCGTTAGGGTTGCATCATTACTTTGCACATTTACATATTTCTCTCAGATGTCTCCTATAATCAAACATGTTGGGGTAATCAATATATCAGCGTGATAGCCTTCTTCTGCATCGTCACATGTGCTGGAAGAAGGAACAAATTAATTGTTCAGTGATGAAAATACACAGACCCCTGGTGTGATTGGTTTCTTTGCAGTTATTTTCCCGCTTGGGTACAAATTCTCTGATATTACTTTTCTTTCACGCTGCTCCCCATTGAAAATTAACAGACGCCACCGAGTCCTGTTTGTCTTCAGCCTTAATCACTTGCAAGTAGCAGGTGCAGCGGAAATAAGAGGTATTTTAACATGTTCCTTTGTTTACACACCAGCCTGTGTAGTTTGACCATGATTACAAGAGTTTTCCCACCTAGTGTTTTCACGTAGGCTCGAGCCAGGCCGACCCCGCTCTTGATGTCGCAGATATAGTTGTAGAGGTCGTACAGAATGCTGCGGTTTGGAGCATTTGAAAGACGATTGAACATCTGCACCACGGCCTCGCACATGTCATCGAACTGCTGCGCTCTGGAGCACCACTCCGCTGTCTGAAAGACAGTGCCCAAGCATAAATTTTCTGGATAAAGAACATTATTCATTATATTATTTGCTTTTGAAATAACAGAAACACGCAACACTACCTTGTCCGTCTGTGCAGTGGTGACTGGACTGTGGTTCCTGAGCCAGTCTAGCTCCTGCAGCATGGTCCTGGCTGTCGGCCCGTATTCGTACGGCAGGTAGAAGAGTTCGGACAGCAGCTTCAGATCATCCAGGGTCAGAGGCTCTGCTGTGTACAGACGGTTCTCCCCAGGTCCAGGAACATAAGCGCTTTCTCCCATGTCCGTCTGCATGGGTTCCTCATCCGACGCCTCTTTCCTGAGACGAGCTGGAGGACGACAAGGTCCAGGAACAATGATTAACGTGATACCCACCCCTTCTCTGCCTTTTCATATCATTAAACTGTTTGCCCTTCAGGACTCTACCTCCAGGTTGGTCGGTGCTCATAAACTCCTGGAGCCAGTCAGTGAGGGCCAGGGTCAGGGCTCTTTGGGGGCTGTAGCAGGGGTCCTGCTCCTCGTCGCCTGGTGATGGAGGTCAGGGACAGTGAGACAATCCAGTGTTTCAATGTCACATATTTCTGGCTCCATTTCATTTAAATGGGAAACCATAAAAAATTCTATCCTGAGTTGGAACACTGCGATATAATGTGGGAACAAGCAGTATTCTTCAGGTTGGATCATCTCTGGACAAACTGTTTTATTGATTTTGTAAGTTACTGGTACGTAACACAATTCAGCTAGATCTTGAAATACCATTGAAATATGAAATGAACAACTTTGGACAGGCAGCCATTTCAAGCAGCCGCAGGTATGTTCAGATTAGTTAGCTAGATAGTATACTTTTAAATTTTAGCTATTTAATCCTGTTCTGTCAGTGCATTTAAGAGATTATGGGAAGAGGAAAATGCACTCAAAGAGCTTATGCAGAGCCTGTTTGGGGGAAAAAAACATGGCAGTAGATAGTTAAATTGCTATATTGTACAAGTAAATAGTCTGTGTATTTGCCAAAGCGGTTGGATGCAATCAAAGGCAGCACAGAGTCTTTAAAGACACTCACCCATTTCCACATCCCTCTGTCCTCCATCAGTGGTTGCTTTGCACCATGTAGCCAAGGTGTGGATGGCCACAAAGTTCGGGTAGAACTCACAGTTGGGGTTGGTGAGCACTCCTCTCAGTTTGGGAATCAGCTCGGTGGGACGATCCTAATAGGAGAAGATAATGTTAATTATTTCTGGAGACAGATCCCCGGGGTCAAACAGGAGCACATTTGTACAACTAAAATCGTTATAATAAAGTTTTGTACCTTAAAGGGCCCGAGGAAAAGCCTTTGGGGATCGTAGTCGTTGGCGTGGATATTGTCCCAGATGACTGGTGCCCTCTTCAGGACGGAGGACACCTCTTCTATGGACTCGACTGATATTTTGTGGGATACCACTTTGGGACCTAAATAAATTTAGAGAGACAGAGACAAAGAATTGTGTTATGAAACTGCACTCTGTGGAGTTTAACCACATCAGCACAGGTTCTGTGAGATGCTGGTTCAGTGCAGCCTCACCTGTCCACAGTATGTCGATCCCAGGCAGCAGCTTCTCACCCACAGTGTGCAGGTAAGAGGACTGGGACACATTGGGAGTGCAGAATGCAGCACAGTAATCTGGAGGTACAGGGACAGAACGAGTTACAAAAGAAGAAAGAAAGAGCTTATTATGTAAAATAGTTTGTTCTTTCAGTAGCAGCTTTATGCAACCCCTACTGCCTGACCTGTAGGACAGAAGAGGAAGGTCTCAGGCTCTCCCAGGTGCTGGTACACTGCATTAGTGATGGCCACCTGAGCGTGGGCAAAGGAGCTGAAGGCCTGCTTATCGGCTGGACACATCTCAGTCTCAATGTCGTCGAACAATAAAGAGAAAGACCTGCAGCCAAAAGACCTCACCTGAGGGAGAAATAGGACAGCTTCAGGATTGGAGGTCTTAAGATCAATTAGTTTTTCCTCGCTCCCGACTAAGTGAATTTCCTTTTTGGATGATAAAATTCAACTTGAAAATGTTGCTGTAAGTGTGTTACACTGTGTATGTACACACTGTACACATACTGTACATCCCGTACAGTGAGCCTCCTCCCAAGGGTTATTTCCTTGGGGATGGCGCAGTGGATAAGACTATGCATTTGGTGAGAGAGACCCGGGTTCAATCCCCCAATGTGACCCATCCACCAATGTGTCCCTGAGCAAGACACTTAACCCATAGTTGCTCCAGAGGCGTGCGACCTCTGACATGTATAGCAATTGTAAGTCGCTTTGGATAAAAGCGTCAGCTAAATGAATAAATGTAAATGTATTTCACCAGGAATTAAACTCAGTACCTGCAGCAGTGTCAGGGCCATCAGGTGCCCGTTGATCTACTTGCAGTTTATCAAAGACTTCTATTTTACTGCTGCATGTTTCAAATAAAAAAATGTGGTGTCCAAAACAACCCCTCAGAGAGCCATAAAGCTACATACTGTGGAGATTAAATTATCTCTCCATTCTCCACCCTTCATCTTGGCATACAAAGTCCCACCTGATCCAGTTTCCTCTTTAGGGCAGCAACCTCTTTGGGGTTGGAAAAAGTAATGTCCAGGCCGGGAGAAATCGCATAGATGAATTCCACGTCATGCTGTTGAGCTGCTGATATCAGGGCGATGAGTTGTTCTGGGGAAAGAGTAGGAGATGAAAATAGAAATCTTATAAAAATAAACTGTTCTCCCAGGCAAATGATGAAGTTCCTAGTTTGGACTGATGGTTAACCAACAGCTCTCAGCAATCATGGACCCACATGCTTTTCCAATGCCTAGAGGCTCAAGCAGTGTCTATGATCATGAAAACACCAGGAGAAATCCCAGTCAGCCCTTTTTGTTCTCACCACGTTCCAGCATCACTAGGCCTGTAAATTTATGCAAATGTACAAATATGTGTCACGTCCCAAAGTCCACTGATAGTGTTCTGGCATACGCTTGGAGTCATCAGAGACATGATAGCTTTAACAGGTCAAGCTTCAAATCATCTCTGCTTCTAAGTATATAACATTATTGATAAGATGCATCCAACTAACAAAGGGAGAGGCTCCAAACAGAGCCTTTGTAGGAGATAACAATGACTCAGTATGGGACTTTGGTATGACACCGATGCAAAATGAGAAGTAACTACAGTTTAACTGTGACCACTAGTGTTTCTAAGGGGTACTCCTTCTTCCAGGAAGTTTAGTGACTACATCGTGTTTTACGTTCATGCGAGTCCCTATGACATATGACTAAGTATGCAAGATATTTGCGATTACAGTGGACTAATCAAAGAGAAAATGTCATCTCTGTGTTGGGTTCTTTGACAAGTACAGATGCATTATCAGAGGCTGTTTGACAGCCCTGCACATTTGTGGTTCTTGGCAAGTCTCAGGCCAGCATCCAGTTCCAAGAGACAGACAAGCTTTGTGAACTGCTGATGAAAAAGGACACCATGTGAAGAGGTGAAACTCACCAGCCTCCTCAGCAGAGTACAAGTCCCTCCAGTACATCCTGTGTTTGTAGTCATCCTTGGGGGCGTACAGGTATGTGTTCAAACCCCACTTTTGTTCTCTGTGAAACACCAGCAGTGTACATGATGAATACAGTTCAATGTTTTTAACAAAAATGCAAACGAGACTAGGCAATGGGAGACATCTGATCCCAGTAAATATCACATAGACAAATACATTCATGTTTGCTCTATATTGTGTGTTCAGTGCTTGCTGTTAACCGTATTCCCTGGATTAAAGGTGGACATAAAATAAACACCAGTAGGTGACATCCATTTGCCCATTTCTTTTAGGACAGGCTCTGTTTTCATGCGACTTGTAAGCTCCCTAAGAGGCCACATACCTTTTAAACAGATCTGTTCTTTGCTCCATAGTCCATGGCCGCCCATAAAAACCTGCATTAAGCAGAGGTCAAGTTATGCACCAAATGATATCACCTGACCAGAAGTGATCAATGCATGATTGATATCCTGACTGTGTTTCCTCAAAATATATCTGCTGTTCATTGCAGTCTCATTTGGATGTCTACTTATTGAAGAGCTGTAACGTTACACCAACATGATGTATGATGCATGATGATGAACACAGGGCTCCCAGTCTGCTCACCTTCCACTACTCCACTGATGAACCGCCTCGTCCCAGTCTGGGATGGCCCCCCGGCACTGCCTGGTTTCGACATGGTTTACTGTTAAATTGAGTTGTCGTTCCTACCTCAGGTCTCTGCTTTCAGTTTACTAATGCTCAGGTAGACGCTCCAGCACTGACACAGCGCTATTATCAGTCATGACTCTGTGTGCCAGTCGCTTTTACTGCGCCGTCCTGTCACGCCTGCGCAGAGCACGTTTCAAGTGTAAAGTCTGAAGTTGTAAATACTCGGGGAGAATAAGGAAACTACCTCTTGTTTTGTCATGACTGGAGTTAACCTCAGAGTAGGACACGCGCACGATGACAGAGCGCGTCTCACTACCGGGTGAACGTCTTAAAGGGGCAGTGTCCCTGTGTCTTAAAGGGACAGTGTCCCACGGTTCACCTAAAACAGGAAGGTGCAGTCTAAATAACACAAACACTTTGTATTTCGTAGCTCAGCAGTTTTATTTTTTATCTACCACTCGGCTATTTTGTAGTGTTGTTTAAGCTAATATGTTAATGATGATGTACTTATGAAAATAGTTAATCTTTTTACACTTTCCATGAGTAAAGCGCATGTCTCGATTATTTGAGAAGTGTTTCTTTTGTCAGTATTTGTGACTGTTTAATATACTGTGTAATAGACATAAAAAGAGCATTTGAATCTGTGGTTCAATCACCTGGTAAAATAAATAAATAAATAAATCCCTTATTGAAAAATCCTGAATCTATAAGTATACAAATGTTGATTTCAAAAGTTCAATTAGTAGACACAGGATGTTGATGTTCCATACTTCACTGTCCAGTCCATTCTCAGTGTACCTGATTAGTTTAATCTCACTTCAAAACCACTTCTACCGCGGTTTGTAATTGCTAAAATCACCATTACTTGGTCTAGTGGCACAATGACGACCTCCAGCAAAGTATGTACAGTTCTTGCGAATGTGAGACGAGTGCATCTGGACATTTTAATACAGCATTGCAGGAAAGAAGTGTAATTAATAACAGCTCTGTTTCATGACAGCCATGACAATGAGCCGGAAGGGAAACAATAGGGGCCTGGTAATATAGCACTTAATTGGAGTACATTTATAATTAATGTTATTAGTTACACCCGTTTAACAATGAATTATGTCCACTATGATAAAGGTCTATTGAAAGAGCAGAAAAGTTAAATCCCATAACCTAACATCTGAGGCATATGATGAAATGTTGAATCTAAGTTAAATCCACATTTTATGTCACTGCTTCAATTCTTTGATAGGGCTGTCTTCAAGCCTCCAAACACACATGATGTGGTGATCGTTAATTAAGTTGCTGACTCCATAAAGGATGGGAATGAGGTAGATAAAGACAGGCTTTGAGCTTATGCAAAAAGTGAGACAATTTTTATTTTAAAGACTTTTAAAGTGTGCAAGACAGGAGTTGAAATTAGAGGCCTGCAGAACTAATTGGCTAGATGTTATGAGATTCTTTATCAGCAAAACCACAGGAGCCAACGTAAGAAATGGGAACACGTGGAAACCAACAAGATGTAGGGTCAGTGTGAGGAAAAACATGGCTTGAGGTGACAGGTTTGACCTGTCAAATATAGATGTAACAACATACACATTGTATGGTTCTTTTGGTTGCAATAAATCACATAAACTCAAGTTGACAGTTAATCAGGAAACACAATCAACAACTTTTCACCTTTTATTTTTATACACAAATATAAAAACCTTTATCAGTGTTATGGAATGCAAAATGTATATTTAGTGGGTTCCACTAACAACATAATATCAAATGAACAGTGCTACATATTCGTACATATTAACTGTACACATCAGAAACAACATGCATATTACGAGTCAAAACATGAAAGAAAAAAAACATGGACAAAGTTTGTTACATAAGTGCGAGCATAAGGCTCTGAGGTTCATGAAAAAAGCTCTTTTCATCTGTGCCACATGCAGCTTGGTGTTCTTGCCCTCCCACACAGCTCTGCTACCTCTTCAATCCTCTCTGGGCCTGTTTCAGCAACGAATCAAAGTCGAGGTCCTCAATCTTGCTCTTGGGAGGAGATGGGTCTCCATCTGCATCTCTGTTTGCATCTGAGGGACATTTACAGGCTCACTGTTAACGTTAAATGACTTCCTGGGTGTATAAAGTAATGGGCACAATAGCCCTGCAATAAACACTCTGAAGCGTACAATGTCCATGTCCACTAAAAGGACAGAAGCATTGCTTTCCGTCTAAAAATCATCAAAGGCAGGGAGAGGTATCAGAAACAGCAGCTTATAAACACCAGATGTGCCAGATGATTACTCCGATGCATCATTTAGACTGATGTTTCCTAACAACTCAACCTGTTTTAATGGAGTGAGTCGTCTCTTTTGTTTTATAATGCTCACTGTACACCGGCACTGTCAGAAAGGTGTTGAAAAGAGCAACATTAAGCACGTTTCCTTACACCTGTTTTGTGCAAAATTTCAATCAGCACATAACACAACCCATTCATTCACATGTTATTTTGTAATTTGTTTAGAATTAGTACAACATTTGGAACTTGACTAATGATTGATTCAGTTAAATCACATTTTACCAGGAATATTATATCATGGTTTCCATGGTGCAGCTTGCAAAAACAACAGTGCTTGGCAACAACGCTTTAACAGGGTAAATGTTTATCTTCACTAGAGCGTCTATGACTATGTTGTTTTGAGTCTCACCTAGGTCAGCGTAGTGAGAATTACAGAACTGTCTTCTTCCACCAAAGCAGATGTCAAACGGTAACTCATCAGGCTTCCGCAGTTTGCCGCCATTATCGATGGCTGCAAAAGCATCTTCCATGTTGTAGAATGTGACAAAGCCATAGTGGTCGCTATGAGAAGCAAAGAGACAGGATTTTAATTCTGATAAACGCAGATTAATGGTACAATATAACACTGTTAGGCAATAAAATCATTTTCAAACATAACTTTAACTGTGCATACTCACCCTCTATCTCTAAAGTGAAGCGAAACACATTCTACTTCTCCAAATTGAGTGAAGCGTTCCCTCAGTTCATCGTGTGTCATGGACCGGCAGATGCGGCCAACATACACCACCCTGCGCTCTTCCTGTATGACAGGAATTTTGTTATTACCCACCACTCACTATTAAGCCAAGAAACAATAAATGCTGACAGTAATTCTTTACTCACTATGGCTTTAAGTTTCTGAATCCTCATCTCATGCTCTTTCCTGAGCTTCCTGGACTCTCTCCTGCTGTAGGGACGAGGAGTTGCGATTAGAGGAAGACAGAGACTGAGAGTACACTCGTAAACTCGGGAAAGCCAGGGCGAGAGGCAGAGATAAATGACATTTAAAGGAACACCTACATTTGATTTTCCTTTTATCAGACATCTACATGGTAAACCGCAACATTAACTGACCTGTAAACATCTCTCAACTGCCTACGGCAAACCCGCGGGGAAGGCGATCGGGATCTGGGTGGGGATCTAGACTGGGACCAAGATCTGGATCTCGACCTGCTGCATCTTGATCTAGAGTAAGACCACTTGTAGCGGCGAGGTGGGGAGCGGGAAACAGAGCGAGAGGATGACGAACATGAACTGCTCTCTGAACGCTTGTACCGGTGCCTGAAAAAAAGAATTAGTATGTGATTCGCACAAAGAGGACAATTAAAGACACATACTGAACGAGACCAACAGAAGATAATTACTTTTTTCTTTTTGGAGAGGGAGATGCGGAGCTGGAGGAGGAGGATGACGACGAGGAACGAGAGCTGCAGCTGGAGTCGGAACGAGAAGATCTCCTCCCATATCTCCTTTTCTCCCTCCTTCTGTCAAGAGGGCTGGGTGGGGGTGTAGGGAGAGTGCACGGGGCTGTCTGGTCACCAGCACAGTCTTGCTCTGTGGCAGCACTGTCTGAAGGCAACAAGACTTTGTCTGTGGATGGTTTTGTGTCTGATCTGGTCGTGGGTTGCTCAGAGAGACGCTGCATCACAGCCTTTGCAGAGTTACTAACGGCAATGATGGCGGTGCTAATGGTTGCATTCTGTTTGTTGCATTCAGCAGCAGTGGAGTGAGTGGTCATCTCTTCATCAGCGCCTTTAGAAACTTCCTTCAGTTTAAAGGCTCTGCTACGTTGAGTACGGTCTACCAGCCCACAGTAATCGTGATCAAAGGATACAGAAGAATAAATGTGTGCAGAGGTATGAGCCGCAGGGAACTCTGAGAGGTATGTGTGTGTCTTCTTGGACGGTAGAGGACGGGGGTCGATTATCTGAATGGCCTTGGATAGAGGATTTCTGCGTCTTGCTGGCAGATCTTGTTGAGTGCTGAGGATGACGTCAGTGCCGAGGGGCTCTGGGATGTTCGACATCTGAACATGTGGTAAATTCCTGAGGGTTTTCGGAGTGCCAGGTAATTCTGAAGTGCTTAAAGCTTTAAGTGGTCCAACAGGGGGCGTCAGTACTGATCTGGATGCTCTTTCTGGTCCTACAGGCTGAGTTCTGTCCAAGTGTCCATCTGGTGGTGGGTCAGTAGCACTAACAGGTTTGAGTTCACACACACTGTCCTCTTTAGCTGGAGAGGGAAGAATCAAATAGGTTACACAAGACCAAGCCATCCAACAATACAGTTTCATCAGTAATCTGGTCACTCACCTTGTGTTTCCTCAAACTGCTGGAGCAGGCTGGTCAGATCAGGCGCTTCAATTCCTTAGGTAGAAGAACAAACAGACATGTAAAGATTACTTTAGAAGATGCTGTTGATATTCTTCATCATCATGGTAAACTCAATATATAAATTTAGCTTCAGTGCCTTCACTGCGTCAGGTTTAAACAGCCATATCTCAACAGTTTACCTGAGTCAGGCGTTGCACTCTGCATGCTACAGCCCAACTGAAGAATAGGTGATGGTTCCTCAGGCGGGGGTTTACCAGGAGGAGCCTCTTTGTGGGACAGCGGCTGACTGCCGTATGGTGTAGGGGAAGGACTTTTTATTTGCCTCACTGTATCTGGACTTGGTGACAGTGGGGTTTTTGGTTCTAGCGTGGTGTCTTTCGTCAAGTTCGTGCTGCGTTTCTGAGGTTGTTGTTTCTCGCTCCTTGATGAAGATTCGGTTGTGGTTGTGCACAGTGCTGGAGATCTTGAGGAGATACCTGAATCTATCTCAGTAAACTTATTTTTCATTTCCTGAATCAGGGGGGTGCAGTTTTGGTTTAGTAACGACACCTCTGGCTTTGGCCATGAGGACGATGACTGCTGTTGTGATGCAGAGGTGCCTGAGGAGTCACTTTGGATTTCTTTTAAGTGCCTGGTGCCGTCAAGTTTGGAGTCTCGGTTGTTGAGGAACTCCACTTTGGACTCTGATGAGGAGAGGTCAGAGGATGGTGATGTTGTATGGTTAACTGGAAGGGGGAGGAGGACAGGATTCGGGGGATCACTGCTGAGCAGTGTTGGTTTCTTCACTGGACTTATTTTGCTTTCAGACACAATCACCTTTGTGTTAGCGGTGACGTCTGGTAGAGGACTAGCATGTGAGAAGATTTGGGATTCAGTCCTTTGGCGCTTCAATGCGCTGCGATGTAGAGGAGTGGATGGTTTGGCCTCTGAGAGCTGAGGCCTGGGTGGAGCAGAGGTGCGATGGGTCTTGTAACCAGGAGTTCGAGATCTATGGAGCTGATTGGCCCCCCTCCCTCTACCATCTGGACAGTAGTGTGCTGTCTTTGGTGCACAGCTGTTTTGCCTTTGTCCCTGTAAACAGAGGATGGGGGTCAGCTCTGTGGGCGGCTCAGGGACAGAGGGCCACTTGGTGGTGTAGTTCCTCTGTTTCTCCACCAGGGGCTGTCTCTTTTGGCACAGCTGTCTGTACTGTTGGAGGCTGAGTGACTTGGCCTTTGTCTCACCTTTAGGTGGCAGAACCTCATCATCATTACTCTTCACTTCTGAGGAATGTGTTTGGGGTTCAGGTGTGGAGCCAGCTGGATTTTCAAGTGCTTTTGTGCTGCTCAGTGGAACCGACACAGTTTCACTTGTGAGCCCACTTGTTAGATTTTTCCCATTCAATCCCTTTTTCACCGATTCATCAATTGAAGCCACTTGAACGTGGCCAAAGCTCACCCTCTTCTTCTCTTTGGATGGTGGAGCTCTGGGTGAGTTTCCATTCAGCAAAACACTCTTTAAGAGTTTGCCACCCTCACTCTTTTCATCTCCCTCTTTTTCCTCCTTTGTCTCCTTCACAGTTACTTCGTCATCAGACACAACATTGATCTCTTCGTCACACTCTTCGGTGGGTCTTTCGTACTTCCACACCTCTTCCCGAGTGAATAATGCATGCTCTCGCCCCAGTTTATCCCCCTCTTCTTCCACATGCAGCTGCAGACAGTAGGGGTGCATGAGCCTCACCAGGTTGACGAGCGACGTTGACGTAAGGAGCTCGACTTCAGCCTCTGCCTTCTTAGTTTTGTCGTGAAACAATGTTGACAGCTGTGGGGGGCTGCTTCTCTTTATTTTGCACTCATCTTTCTTTTCTTCTTCAATCTTAATTGTGAGTGTCACATTTGGTGATTTGGATCTTGGTCTAAGTCTGTCAGCAAGCAATGGTTCCTAAAGAGAAGAGAGAAAAGGAAACACAGTCGAATCTTCTGTCAGCAGAAAGGTTTATAATGGGACTGGCAGTGGAGTAGCATGAGAGATGATTATGGAAACTATTGGGCTTCTGTACGGTCTGCAGATTCTGTGGACATTTTTATAAAGGCAGCTAAAGACACACCTGTTTAGACAGGCGTTTGGGTAACCGGTATGCACCAGGTGTGCATCTTGTGTATTTATTTTAGTACGTACTATGCATTTATTGTGTACTTTTACCATGTACAGACTTCTTTTCCATTTTATTACATACTGAATAATAATAATTATAATATATAGTGGATTTAAGGTAATGGGATTTAATTATTATTTCCACTTAAGTTATTTTAGACTTGCACCCACCACTGAGTTGTCCCTGCACTCTGGGTGGGCGAGGAGCTTGGTGTTTGGCAGGGTGTCGAAGGGAGTCCCGTCATCATCCTCCACACTGTCCAGCATCTCAGTCAGGGCCGACAGCAGAGTCTCACTCTCTTCCTCCACCCCATTCTTACCCTGAAAAGGGTAAGAGAGGCAATCCAGATTTAAACACCTAAATTCATATTCTACCAACAACATTTGTCAACTTTCGACCGCGAAGGAGAGTCAATAGTAAAACTGTCAGCAACATTAGGATCAATAAACCTGAACACATGCTGAGAAATGTGTGAACAAAAGGAGGCATCTATAAATTTTCTAAAGTACGGAGGTCACAGTCCTGGGCTACTCCCAAAAATGCTCCTCAGAATGGTTCACTGTGGTGATGCATGTATATGTCTGACCTCTGCTGCGACAGTGGAATCTTCAAAAATGGCCAGGATTGAGTTCTCCATGCAGGACTGCACATCCACCACCACGCCTTCCACATCACGTCGACTCGGGACAAACTGCGGAGACACAAACGTTGTATTACACCCACTGGTTGTGAATTTGTCTGCACGCTGGTCTGGTCCATCCCTTCGTCCAGCAAGTTTACCATACGTTCCTTCTTCCTCAGGGCGTGACCAGAAGCTGAGGCACAGGGCGCAACAAGCTTGATGCAAACTTTCTCAGCACAAACAGGAAGAGTCAATTCTGACAAAGCTTCAGATACAGCTGCGAATAAAAAACTGCAAGGCAGAGCTGGTGATTAACCAACGCTGCTCAGTAAATACACTGATGGAGACATTTCCATGTGATCTACTAGACAGACAATCAATACATTTTAAAAATAAAATTAACTAACAGCTTTCTTGATTAATCAATTAATCATGTGCTTCATCAAATGTCGGAAAATAGTAAAAAAAAAAATGCTGATTAAAATTTCTAAAATGTTCAACAGCACAAAACCTGTGCCAATACCAGGTATTTAAGTTTACTACAATTAATGATTAACATTTGAGAACTTTGTGAATTTGCCACTTTTTAACTATGAATTGATTGCAGATTAATTTTCTGTCACTCAACCAATTGCTTAATCCGGTAATCATTTCAAATGAAAACAACTGTAGACATACATGTACATAAATCTGAATAAATGTGCTTACTCCACACTAGGAAAATTTGTTTTTTTTTAAGAGGGATTGAGGAAGTAGATTGAGGGGATAGGAGGCGGGTCACAACCACAACCCATCTCTGGAAGTTACTTTAAACAAGAGCTCAGGGCCTTCCTTACAGTAACAAGGCATTTCCCGGTATACGCCCTAATGTGGCAGTGCAGCAATTTAACAACTCGCATGCCTTGCAACAACGTATAATTCAGCGCGGAGCAGCAATACTCCAAAGCTAAGACTAGTGTTGACTATATAACGATAAGGGACACGACGTTAGTAGCGAGCAGGAAAGTGCTGAGGGTGCAGCCTTGTCTGAACATCTTGTACTTAAGAGAGAATGAGCTGGTGTCCCTGTCAGCTTTCACATGTGACGGTGGAGATTGTGTTAAACGTGAACAACGAGGTTACGATATAAACTAAGTTCACATTAAGCTGTTTCCATCGCTACACTAGCCAAATAGCAGATAGATGGACCAGCTCGGCCACCACCTCAGTAGTAGTACTACCATAGAGTACTATCCTGATTCAGCCACGTGTCGCCATGCCCGCGTGTGGCCTCGCGAAACGGTCGCTATTCAAAAATCAAAAACCGCTCGGACGCCGCTCTCTTACAATCAAATTAGCTCAACAGAGCAAACTGATACCTCGTTGGGAATGATGCTGGCCAGAAAGTCGCTGTTGCCGGCATTTAAATTCCCGTCTTCCCCCCTCCACCGCGCCGCCATCTTGCTGCTCCACATGGTCCGCTGACAGGCCGGGCAGAGACACGTGGTTACCGCATGGACGCAGCACGCAGGGAACGCCGACCTGGGATCAGTTTGACACCACCAACGCCGTTAGTGAGAGCGAGGAGATGAGTACAATCAGACCCAAGATCAGCTATATGTATATCGTACGTTCCTCACGGATTATCAATTGGGTTTCTCATAAACTAAGCCCACATTTTAGTTTTGTGCGAAGAGTTAATGGGTCAAAGCTTGTTTTGTCTTGGTTTATTTGTTATATTTGGTAGATAAAAATAAATAGTCTGATTAAGTGAACAGCATGCATGTCTCTGTAACTACTATCACATGTAACACTGTTTTTTAAAGCTGCTTTCATATCACGTTAGTAGTGTAAATTAAGTCATAAATCAGATGTATTGCCTGTAGAAGTTTTGATGGAGTTTTTTATTTTTTACAATTTCTGTTTAATTTACTTGCTTTAAAGCGACATCTAGCGTCCAAATGACTACACCACAAGTTGTATTCACAGTGACATGGAGCAAATAAACGACAGGCAGCAGCAATCATCCAAACACAGTAACTGTAGTTTTTATAGACCTGTAATTATCCCATCCTATGACACAGTTTTAGCAGTAAACTGTACCTATTTATAAAGTAGACGGTTTGAAAAAAGTAGGCTTAATTAATTAAATAATGTGCTTTTTTTAATAAAACAAATGCAGCATTTCAGCAAAATGTCAGATGCTGCTTAATCGTTTGTTAGGATCTGGTTTTCCCCTTTATGGCTGGACGCTTTTATAGAGAGAGCACTAATAGTGTAACTGGGAATCGTATTGAAATTGAAAAGAGTACCCTGTAAAGCCGTTAAATTCACCCAAGTGCTCCATTATTTCCCATGTTATATTTGCTGAGAACATCATGAAAGTATGTGTTGTGTTGTGTGTTCAGCATCATAGTGTGTTTGACTTTATAATAGGTGGCATTACTACAATCAGTCTTTGAAGCGGTGTCCTGTAGCAAAGCAAAGAGTGTATCTGCTTCCTGTGGTCTGCCTCATCACCCGGACAAACAGAGATTATCTCCATGTTCAGACAGTGCAATATTGATGTGTTGACTTATGTGATTAGTGTGCATTCACACCCTCCACTATTTGCTGCTAGGGCCTAACAATACCCTGTTTCATTTCACATGGCACCTACTGAGGTCCA
This sequence comes from Lepomis gibbosus, assembly GCA_029875015.1. Taxonomy (NCBI): domain Eukaryota; kingdom Metazoa; phylum Chordata; class Actinopteri; order Centrarchiformes; family Centrarchidae; genus Lepomis; species Lepomis gibbosus. The sequence continues at coordinate 30,647 of JAPMOB010250856.1, read as the reverse complement.
CATTTAAGTCTTTGCATTAATTAAAATATGTTCAGGCCTTAAAACATTTGGACTGTACACTACATCATTATGATTGCATACATTTAAATGTATTTACTGCTTGTGTTCACATGATGTAATGTATTGCTGAGGCCCTGCATGGCTTGTGCTTTGAGGTCACATGAATCAGAACCAGTGCTGTTTCATTAAAAAAAATGTTTCCCCTTCATCCTGTGCAGCTTCACACTGTGCTACCTGATATGTGAATAATTATTTTTAATGTCTAAATAATAAACACAGCTGTCTAAATCAGTATTTTCATCTGTGGTTTGCATTTCTCCCTCTCACTGACAAAGACCCACAACGGTACCAAATCTCATGCTCCACTGACAAATCATATGATGGCCTCTGGGTGGTTGATTACATTTACATATTCAGTTCAACAGCCAAGTGTTTTCCTCTCATCTCCTACTGTAGTACCCATTACACTATCCTGTTTCCAATTGTGCAGTAATCCTGAAGTTTTTCCACTTCACTGGTCCAGCTTGACCTGCTGACATCATTTTTGTCACTTCACACAACACATCCAACCAGACCTTAAGCAGGTGGTTCACCTCTAAATCTCACTAATTTACACATTATATCTCATTTGAGCTCTACGGGTGCTGGTAGGTGGACTTTATTGATTCAGACAGAGCCAGGTTACTTGTTTCCCCCTTGTTATGATAAGCTAAGATGAGCGACTGCTTGCTCCAATTTCAGATTAATCAGACAAATGAGAGAGATGAGAGCTAGAAGGTTACCCCAAATTGTTCAGCTATTCCTTTAAAGGGGTACTCCAGGATTTTAGTACACTTCCATTAAGTCAGAATTAAACAACAAGAGGTCTGCAACCTGAAGTGGCAAATTTGTTGAATGTGGCTCTGGACAGGTTTGGTTATTTTCAAAGAGGGTAAAAGTATGGACCAATGAGTCAAAGCTGGATTTACAAGCCTGCTTTGACTGCACTGACTGGAACGTTTTTGAGTCTGCAGCCACTGACCTGGACGAACTAACTGACACTGTGACATCCTACATCAGTTTTTGTGAGGACGTGTGTGCCAACTAAAACCTTCCGCACATACAACAACCAAAAACCCTGGTTCACAGCGAAACTCATGCAGCTTCGTCAGACCAAAGAGGAGGCCTTCAGAGTTCTGTATAGCCAGGCCAGACACACACTGACTAAAGAGATCAAAGCAACAAAGAGGAGCTATGCTGAAAAGTTAGGAAACAACTTCACAGCCAGTCACTCTGAATCAGTGTGGAAAGGCCTGCAGACACTTACTAACTACAGGAGATCATCCCCCAACACTGCTGGTACTCAACGACTAGATGACGAGCTGAATGGTTTCTATTGTAGGTTTGAGAAGCCCACAGTCACACCTCTCCCCCATCTCTAACACCATCTTCAAACTGTCACCTTCCCCCACTGCCACGNCCCTTCACCTGCACTCACAATCTGTGAAGAGGATGTGCGCCAGCTCTTTCAGAAGCAGAATATCAGGAAGTCTACTGGCCCCGACGGTGAGTCACCATCCTGCCTGAAAATCTGTGCAGACCAGCTGCCCCCATCTTCACACAGATCTTCAAGAGATCACTGGAGCTATGTGAAGTTCCCCCCTGGTTCTAACAATCCACAATCATCCCGGGCCCCAAAAACCTTCCATCTCTGGAATAAATTACTACAGGCCTGTCGCCCTGACATCTGTAGTCATGAAGTCCTTTGAAATACTGGTGGGTGGGGATGGAACAGTGGATAAGACACATGCATGTGAACTCTAACATATATATAGCAATCGTAAGTCGCTTTGATTAAAAGCGTCAGCTAAAATGTACTAATAAATGTAATTGCAGTTTGCCTTCAGGGCTAACAGGTCAGTGGATGATGCAGTCGGCTTGGGTCTGCATTGCATCCTGCAACACCTCAACTCTCCAGGGACTGGGTGCAAGGATCCTGTTCGTGGATTTCAGCTTGGTGTTCAACACCATCATCCCGGACATCCTCAGAAACAAACTCACCCAGCTCACTGTGCCAGCCTCCACCTTTCAGTGGATCACAAACTTCATGACTGACAGGAGTCAGCTGGTGAAGCTGTGGAACATCACATCCAGCACCTGGACTATAAGCACTGGCTAATCAGTTGGCTCTCTGGTGCGGTCAGGACAACCTTGTGCTTAACACGCTCAAAAACTGTGGAGATGACCATGGATTTCAGGAGGAGTCCCCCCCACTCTGCCCCCCATCTCTATTCTCAACAGCCATGTGTCTGCTTTGGAATCCTTCAGGTTTCTGGGATCCGCTATCTCTAAAGTAGAGCCCAACACTGACACCATCATCAAGAAGGCCCAGCAGAGGATGTACTTCCTGGGCCAGCTCAGGAAACGCAACCTGCCTAAGGAGCTGCCGATCCACTTTTACACAGCCATCATCCAGTCTGTCCTCTGCATGTCCATCACTATCTGTTGTGGATCTGCTACCAAAAAGGACAGGGACAGACTACAACGGACAGTCAGGACTGCAGAAAAGATCATCATTGCCAACCTGCTCTCCATTCAGGACTTAAACATCACTGCAGATCCATCTCACCTGTTCACCAGCTTCTCCCCTCTGTTAGGCGCTACAGAGCACTGTACATCAAACCCAACAGACACAAGAACAGTGTCTTCCCACAAGCCATCACTCTGATGAACAGCTGACTCTGACTCACAATGTCAGGAACAATTCCTGTACAATAACACAATACTTATTTATTCCAGCATCCTTTGCACTCAGCTCCATCGCACTGTGTAGATGTGTACATGTATGTGTACCTGTATATCACATCCATCGCCGACATATACATAATAATAATAATTATCATAATAATAATTTACTCCTGCATCCTTTGCACTCTGCTCATTGTACTATGGTCTCACCCTGTCTGTAGTGTTTTTATTAATATTGTGTGTATATTGTGTTCTCTACACTGTAGCCTGTGTCTGATTGTATTATTGTATGAGTAAGCACATTGTGAGCACAATCCAGATTCAAATTCATTGTATGTGTACACATACCTGGCAATAAAGCTGATTCTGATTCTGATGTCATTTATTAAAACATTTTTCATCTCTGCCTCTGACACTCACCTGCATCATGTGTTGTCGCAAGTAGGGCCAAGATATGCAATGCCCAGTAGGAAGAGGAATAAAGAGTGTAACCAGTGTGTTGCATTAGCCTTGCGAGATAAAGGGTAATTAATTTAGGCTCTTAGTACCTAACATGGGCCAAGCTTAAATATTCTGGACGCTATATTTCCCATAATGCAACTCACTAGCATTTTTGTAACACTTCCTCTGTATTGGAAACGCTGATGTTTCTCAAACTCCATGCCCGTTTTATGAAAATCAGTTTTAACTCTCCAAGCCCAGTCTGGAGTAACCCTAATGACATCAACTTGAAAAAGCTCCTCCAGTGTCACATAAGACATAACATCTGCGGTAGTACTCCTTGTGATTAGTAAACTGACCTTTATGTAAAGTTTGCGGTGTGCCACTTTAACATGTCGGAGACAAGATAAAATGTACTTACTACTTAATTTGGACTGTTTAGGTGGGATGCTCTCAAATGCCGTTTTTGGTTGAAATTTCATTTTTATTTCCTTTCACTCAAGTTTTACCATTAAATGACCTTACATGATAATCACAACAGCCTGTGTGCCAGCTTGTCAAAATGCCCTTGAATGAAGTCACCATACTGAACCTGCACGCTCATTATAAATATTTCTCTGTGATTGTTTCACGGAGAAATATTTATAATATATGGGTGTTTCCCATTTTCTGTACTTAATTCACAAACAAAACCTCAGAGCATCACCTTGTATGGTGTATGGATGTTTTGTTCAAATGTGTAGCAGACCTGTCACGCTTCACACTTTTTCAGTTCTTTTTAAATGTGCACTAGCTGTCTCGCTGTTGTCACAATGTACTCAGAAGAGTGCTGGCCCCTCACTGCAGGGAGGTATTTAAAAATATTATACTTCTATAGTAATTTAGACAACTTAGAGATACTAACTAATGACATACTATATTTTCAGTTGAAATCCCCCCTGTACTGTAGCTTCCTGTTGGTATGTGCAAAAAATTCTGTCCAGAGAATAATGAAGATAAATCTGTTGTGATTTATTTTCTCCACTAGATGGTGATATTACACATCTCGCATTAAGTTCTGCTCACTCTTTCTGCTTTTCTATTAGCCCGCATAAGTTGTGAATGAGTTAATTCCCACTGAGCTGATTGCTCCATGCCAACCACCTATCCGCAGTGAATGCCAATCAGATATTCATACATGAATGAAATGGATGTATAATGAATTCAGGTTCATCGCCTCTTCATTCGTGTGGCGTTATCTTGTATTATCTCACTGTTTGTCTGGGGAGGACAATGGATGTGTCTGGCCTGTTATCTCGTGCATACCAGCGAGAAGTTGACCTTTGTGCTGAATGCCATGGCGGTACGAGATTAGTTGGGAGGGAAATATGCTCACGGACACACACTTTAACAAGGTACCACACATTCCCTGTTCATTTGTTTTTATTCATGGGGCCACCTGGTGTGTACTTCCCATATACATTTTACCTACAGTACATCTGCTGCCTTAACCATCACAACTACATGCCTAATCTTAACACTTACCTGTAAGAGACTTAACACTACCTTAACCTGTTTTCAACCTGAACCATAAAACCGTATCTTAACCCTTAAAAAGCCTCTCTACCCCTGGGCACCTCAATTTCTTCCCCCCATGGGTTCGTGTAGATTCAGGTTAAAGTTCCCACTGAGATATAAAAACATGAAGCACATACACGCACACACATACAACACCTCCCACCTCATCTCCCACAACTCTTGAAACACATTACTGTCTGAAATGGGGCCAAAGCATCCTCCAGTCTCCAGCGGGTGATGTGCGTGTGTTCATAGGCATGTTAGTGTGTGTGTGTGTGTGTGTTTGTGTGTGTGTTCAGTATAGGGGGGAGTTCTGTGTAAGTGGGTCACCTTACTACAGCATCCAGAGCCCAGCCACCATGTCAGCACACTGCCCCACACACATTTAACCCCTCCCCATCCACTGTCCCCACTTTTCCCCCCACCCCACAGGCCACTGTTTTTATTTGGAAATGTAAAATACTCAGTCACTCATAAACAGACATTTTCCCTAAATCCCTTCTGCTCCACAGAGTGCCAGACTTTACTCTCATTCTCGGGAGAGAGAAAAGGAAGAAGAGTAAAAAAAAACAAAAAAACAACCCAATCTCTTTTCTGTTTTTCTTTCATGTCTCTCACTCCTCTTTATCACTCCTTCTCCCCTCCTCCTGTCTACATCTCATCCGTTCCTCACTCTTGACCTGCAGGAGGACTCCCACGGTGCTCTTTTGGCATGTTTGAATTTTTAAAGAACCCACAAGGTCTAAGGAGTCAGATATATATGCTTTCCCTCACACGTGCTGGTGTGGCGTCTATGAGTGGGTTTTATTCTATATGACCTCCAGTCATCTTAGCTGCTCAGTCATGCCATGTTTTACGCGCGTGTGTGTGTGTGTATGCACTTCTATGACCTTTTAGATATTGTGTAACACTGGGACCAGTGTGTTATAAAAAGGCAAAAGCACTCTGGTCTTTAACTTGACACCTTCTCCACGGGGGAAAGCAGGACACACAGGCGTTACTTTGAGACTGCTGAGTTAGGGACTTGCATTGCTGTCGTCCTCGTTTGATTTTTCTTTCCTTTGAGTAAGTCTTCTTTTTCTTTAGCTTCATAGCAGAGAAGAGGAATGCCCTCCCACATGGCGCAGAGAACATCTGTTAGTGAGAAATGAAGGCCTGAGAGAGAAAGAGGAGGAGGAGGAGGAGAAGGAGGACGACGAAGGGGACTTAGATTAATACAAGTGAGGAAAAGAAAGGAGGGGAAGAAAGGACAAGAGAGCATGTAGAGAGGTGGAAAGGGGAGGAGAGAAAGTGACAAGATATCAGCTGGAGGAGACCACCCTTTCTACAGAACAGCAGAGGTGAGAGATCATTTGGCAAGAGGCAGTGTCTTACAGGTGTACACGTTCACGTGCACATACACACACAAACACTCTCAGTGTGGTAACAGAAGCCTGCATCAATAATGTAGCTGACAGAAACAGGATGCAGATTCTGCCTTACATAAGAGTATACAGAGGGCTGGCTGGCCCAGAACAGCCTCTTTCATTCTCCGGTTTGCTCTCGAGCTGGATGCAAGATTTCTTTAGCTAATTAACCACCACATTTGCCAACCAAACAACTTTGCAAGATGAGTGTGCTGCAACAAAGGCATGAAAGTGACCCGACAAGCCATTTTTAACTTCAGTCTACTGACTTTAGGTGATTTGTTTTACCCTGTGAGGCAAAACTTTTCAGTAATGTTTTACCACAAGGCCCTATTTTGCTGGATCTTACATTATTGAAGTGCACATCCTTCAGCATTAATGACCTGGGAACTGAAATTTGTCTCAGCAGCTGGCGACAAACTGACATGGAACCTGCCAAGAGCCAAAGCACATTGTTGGTCCATGTCACAGGGGTTACAGAGACATAATGGCAGGGGTCATTATTTATCACTTATTAGATAGCATTTATCGGACCAAATCAAAACCTGAAACACACTTAGACTTAAAGGTGCACTACTCAATATTTCCCTAGCAGTGTGGCTCTATGGATGACAGTGTTGGATTGTTGGGTATTCCACAGCTTTGGTCCGCACTGAAATATATCAGACTATGTTTTAGCATCTTTCATTTCATTGTTTTGGTTTTACTACATGCTGCTTAACGGTTTTGATTTAAAGGGTGACACGGGGTGGATTTCACTCCTGTTCCATTCTGCTCCCACAAAAATAATCCTGTCTCATGGCAATCCTGGAAGAATGACTCCTGTCCTATCACGTTTATGGTTTAAAAAAGAGAGAGTACATATTGGACTTTGACTCCAAATTAAAGCTAATGTTGCTCCACGTCTACTGCAAGTCTAAATAAGCAACTGTTACCCCTAAAAACATTATATGGTGATAATGTGCCAATGGTATGTTTACAACTTGTTGCACCTCCCCCACGTCCATAGATAGATACATACAAGTATCAAGGGAAACTAAAAAGAAAGCACTATGGAAACATTATTCTTAATCCAACGAAGTTTATTGTAAGTCATCACAGCAGAAAACTGAATTTTTGAGCTCCAAAATTTGTTTCCTGCTCTCCTTTGTCATTTCTTTTCTGATGTCTTTTCTTGTTTGGTGTTTACTGTCTGCCATTTTTAATTTAGTCTCCACGGCTTTTTTTTCTGTAGTGGTCACACTTCACACTTTCCCCCCTGTTCTTTCTTTTTAAATGTGCACTAGCTGTCATGCTCTTGTCACAATACTCACAAAAACATTGTACAATGTATGCAGAAGTGTAAATAAGCAACTGTTCGCTATCCTTAACAATTTACATGGTGATAAGATGTCAATACCATGTTTAAAACGTATTGCTGCACCCACCAACTCAAGCCAAAGAAAATCTGTCAACTCAGGTTTAATCAAGATGTTCCATAGAAAAATACATACAAGAATCAAGGGAGCAAAGAAGAAAGCACTGAAGAAACATTATTCCTAATCCAACAAAGTTTATTGTAGGTCAGCACAGCAGGAAACTGTGATATTTGTTGAGCTCCAAAATTACTTTCCTGTTCGTCATTTCTTCTCTGATGCCTTTTCTTGTTTGGTGTTTAATGTCTGTCTTTTATACTTTAGCTTCCACAGCTTTCTTTGTTATTTATCTGTGTTATGTGGGCTTTGACTGTCTGCTAACTGGCAAACTGTTAACTTATGTGTGCGTGCTTGCATATAAATAAGTAAGGTGTTAGACAGTGTGCACAGCGCACACATCCACTTGAACATATGAACTTGTCAAAACTGTCTCTTTGAAACTGTAAATGTGGGCAGATGTACGTGTGAATCACAGTTTTCATTTGTAAATGTGTGTGTGTAGAAGCTCATCATGCTTGTGCTATCCTTTTTCTGCCACATTGCCATGGCGACAGTGCCCTCCCGGGGTAATGGGGGACGAGTGCGCCAGAGCTATTTATTCTCTCATTCTCCCTCCCTCCATCTATCGCCCTCTCTTTCCCTCCGTCTCTGTCTCTCTTCATCTCTGCCCTCTTCCTCCTGCAACCTCTCCGTCTCACTCCTCTCTCCATCTCCCTCTTTCCTCTCCTCTTTCTTCCCCTCTCTGATTGGCTTAATACTCTCCTCCTCAAAATGAGATACTGCCTAATGAGACAGAGCGTGAGGAAGAGAGGGAAGGAAACAAAGAGCAAGTGTCTTAAAAAAGGGAAGTAGGAATATGTGGGGGAGGCGATCTATGCAGACTTGTGTTCCTCATTGCATGTTAAGAAAGAACCTGATATAATAAAACTCTGTGATGTAATTTTGGAGGGAAACGGCACAGGATGTCTATACACAGTATATATATATATATACATATATGGCTTTCTGTCTCAGCCGTGTGCATGCGTGTGCACTGTAATGTGTTGTCTCCTGAGGTGTGAGTATGTGTTTGTGTGTTTGAATGTAAGCTGTGGGCTCAGTTGGGGTCATGACTTTTGAAATGGTTTGAAGATTTGAAAATCTAGGAATGAGCAGTGTTTGTATATACTACATGTGTATGTTTGATTTAGAGGTTACCAACCTTAATGATTTTTGTCCGTACCCTTAAAATTAACCATTGTGTACTTGCGACCTCTTTTTTGTTTTTTGTTTTAATATGAAAAAAATGTAAAGGCTGAAAGGCTGAAACTATCCAATATTTCACAAAAAGCAATAATTATAGAATAGCCCGAAAAAAAAAAAGTTTGTGTAGCAGAAAAGTTTGATATTTTGGGAAATACCGTCATTTGCGTTTGTGTTATGAGATCAATGAGAAACAGGGGGGAAAGAGCCACCTGGCTATCGCCAAAGGTAACAATATCCACCCGACAGCACTGCTGAACCTCACAAATTAACTAATTATAACCTTTATTTGAAAGAAGTGTTAAAATAGGGTTATGTGCCACACTATTTCTTGGAGAGGTTTAGTAACTTCCTGGAGCTTCATAAGCTAAGCTAACTGGGTGCTGGCAGTTACTTTACTTATTTACATGAGAGTGGTATCAAAATTGTCATCAAAAGAAAGCAAATGAGTGTGTTCCCCAAAATGCTGAATTGACCCTAAGGTCTTATCTGCTCTGTCTGTGGCACTCTCAGCTCAGCTCCAAGCTAGTTAGTTCCTACTTAAGATTTAAATATTTATAAAAATGTATACTTTCATTTAAAAATGATGGCTGATATTTCCTTAAACAGCTGGGCACTGTAGCTTTTAGCAAATTTTACCCAAATGTAGAGCATTTGTTGGGGACTATTTTCAAGTGTGTATTTATACATGTTTGGTGTTACAGTAAGTTTTAGTGAGTATTTACAGCAGCAGGACGCTGTATTCAGGATAGACTAAATGAACTACCAGCGCCCATGTTCGTGTGATAAAGCCGGTGCAACAGTAATGAATCTCTATGACACAGAGGAATAACTGACAACAGACACTTGTTAGAAGGATCAGTTCATTGTTGATTTCTGTCTTTTCATTGGATTTGTTAACGCAAAGATTTTCTTATTTTATATACTGTATAACCTGGGCCTAACAAACACACACACACACAGGCAAAACTTGTGCATTTAACAGGGAAAGACAAATGACATAGTGATGTAAGGAAGATTACAGCGCAGTGAAGACAGTGGGGGGGGGNGGCAGGAGAGATAAATGGCCGAGTAGACAGGAAGATGAGTGAAGCGAGAGAGCAACACTGTGTGGCATACTGCAGACAGAAAGACTAACGGAGCGAGAGAGTGAATGGGCGAGAAAGGGACAGAGAGAGAGGGAGAGACAGAGTGAGCGGAGGCACGTCGATCGCCCCCTCCTCTCTCCTCCTCCCTTTTCCTCCCCCTTTTCCCTCGCCCCCTGCCCTCCCTGCCATGTAGCAGACCTTCGCTGGATGGTAACAAGCCACTCAGACGGCTGTAGCACACACACACACACACGCATATTTACACACATACAGCCAGATTTCCTGAAGATCATTTAAACCTTCATGTATGTGTGTGTGTGTGTGTGTGTGTGTGTCATTGTGGCAGCAGCAGCAGTGAACAACAGCTTCTACATATTTAAAGGGGAAAAAAGGACCCACATCACATGGTTGTTATTCTCTCAAATCTGCCTCTCAGGTCACTTTGACAGTCCACTCTCTCTCCCTCCCCTCACACACTCTCTCTCTCTCTTATTCTCTCTCGCTCAGTCTCGTTCCCTCCCTTTCTCTTCCTCTCTTTCTCCCTCTCTCCTCCCACCTGAGCTGTAATTTGCAGGGCTGATGAGGGTGAGGGCAGAGCAGAGGCAGGAACAGAATTCTTCTCACTCTATAACACACACACACACACACACTCTTACACACACACACACACGGTGTGATTCACAGTGTGCAGCTACAACTGAGAGAATCCGATCCTTTGTGTGTGTGTGTGTGAGTGCTCTTTTTTTAACCTCTTCTTCCCCTCTTTCTCTCTTTTCCTCCCTCGTCGTCACTCTACCCTCCCTCCTTCTCTTTGCTCCCTGGTGGGGTGTGTGTGTGTGTGTGTGTCTCTGTGTGTGTGTGTGTGAACCGTGGGGATAACAGACGCTCATGTGAGCAGCCTCAGTGGCGGCAGCAGTGACTGGTGAGAAAGAGGAGAGAGGAAGAGAGCGGGGATAACAGAACCACCACCACCATCATTCTGATCGGATTCACACCAGACATGTGAGAAGATGTCCGTGGGCGGCTGCGCGTGTCCCGGTAAGTAGCTGCCGTGGTGATGTTTGCCTTTAACGACAGCCCAGCTGCTGCTGCTGCTACTGCTGCTGTTACCAGCCACTGACTTTTTCTGGTCGTTGTTGTTGTTGTTGTTGTTGTATATTTGGTTGGTAAGTGCAGCCGCTGCCGTGGCGTGACTGGGGCAAAGAGAGGCAGCGAGAGAGGTGCCCCAGGGCCCTGGGGATCTGTTTGCAAAGGCTCATGGGAGGTCACTCTGTGTGATGGCTGGGAGGATGGAGAGCAAAGAACCTACTAGAATAGAGGGATCAACATGTTTGATTCCCACTTTTCTCTTCAGTCTGACAACATAGTGCCTTTTGCTGTTTGTTGTTTAGTTTGGAGTTTAGCAGAAAAAGATCTCTGTTGGTGGTGCAGATATCTGGGCAGGAAGTTGTTGCCATGGCACTACTAATGCTACTTTTCGTCTTCTTCTTCCACCAGTTTGGTTTTGTTCTTGTTGCTTCTGCTTCTCAAGATGATTTCTGAGTGATAGTTCACAACAGTGTTCTTTTGAGGTTGGCATAGATGTCACAGTCCTGTGAAAAACTGACCTGGCCTCTCTCGTGCAGAGGAAAAGAAAAAGAAGGATCAAAAGTGTGACATTTGAAGGGGCAAAGGTCACAGCTCGGATCAAAGGCTTGCATGATTGATTCTGCACCTCTTAATGTTCAAGAGTTATTAATAAATAATTGATGTTTCACGGCTCACGCAGGAGTATGTCACTTAGCATGCCTAAAGAGCGGGATGAGGGTGATACAGTCAGATACTTCTCATTCACTGATATGAAAATGCAGCATTGCCTACATTTGTCTGGCTGTGGGTGGTCCATCAGTTGAAGCATCTCTAAAGATATGACTCATAATCTTAAGTTCTTGAGTTCATAGAAGGAGGTCAGTGAGTGCAAGAGCAGAGACGAACGGAGCCTGTCTCGCATGTTACAATCACTAGCATCGCCATTTGTTTGTTGCGGCTGCTTTCTATCACATCTACGTCCCCTTGTGTCTCTGTCCTGTCTTGACCCGCAGCCGTTTGTTTTGGGGGAGGGGAGGAAGTATCAGACAGACACTTGGGTTTCATATTAGGCCTAACTTAAAAGCTAAATGGACAACATGATAACATCAGCGGTCAGTGAGAGTTTTGCTTGTCACTATTTTTAATAATATTGGTTAAAGTTGAGTAACAGCCACAGGGATTCTGGTAGCTGAGCCAAAGAGAGCGACCTGGAGGGAGTATCCGTCATATTAGAACACCATATTGAGAGGTGTGTGACCTGTTCACCGTCTGTGAAGGCTGAGGAACTTCCCGCTGTCCCCAAAATTGTTTGGTTGTTGAGTGCCTGACAGCAAACTAATTATTCTTCCCATTTTATTGACTTTAATCAGACAGAGGAGGAAAGAAAAAGAGGAATCCAGGTCTAGAAATAAAACCTGCACCGCTGAGCCTCAAGGCAATATATTAGTTGTTACAAGGATTTATGTTGCACTCCTCATAGGATATGTAGGAGATGAAATATAATGCTACAGCTGAAAATGTATTCATAATCAAGATAGATGTACTCTGAATCTACTGTCATACAATGTACAGGAGCAGAAGAGGCGAGAGTAAGTGTGAGAGAGTTGCTCTGTGTGTGTGTGTGTGTGTGTGTGTGTGTGTATGTGTGTGTGGGGTGCTGTATCACCCTGACGTGGCCGCCTCTCCTCTCTGCTGCTTACCAGGCCACAGTGGCCGCTGTGGTCAACCCTCACACAGCAGGGATGTGGATAGAGAAATTTAGCCAACCGCGCATCCAGGATCAGATTACCCTGGTGCCAGTCTCAACTTTAATCATTAGAAAGATGGAAACACTTACCGGTCCCATGTTTTGCGGTTTGGAAACTCTTTAGCGGACAGATTGGAAAGTTTAGGGGGAGTAAATTAAGAGACAATGCCAACTCATCCTGGCCTCTACACTTACAGCATGCTGAGGGATGAATGGATGATGGAGTGACACATGACTGAAGTGGAAGGATCTATAAATGTGGAAAGAGGAGAGAGATATTGGCACCGTGATCAAACCAGACGGATTTGGTATCAGCAAGGACAAACCCTCTAGACACACCAGATGACAATTTGCCTTGAACACACAATGGCACAGAGAAATGTAGTGTACCCGAGTTACATTTGACTGCACGCACACAAGAGTTTTTGTGCGTGTCTGAGTGCGCGTGTGTTTTCAATCTCTGCGCAGCGCCCCGTGCTATGAAGGCAAACGCTGCCACCTCAGCCGTTAAACAAGCCTGCACAGCAGAGGCGGGAGCGTTTGTTTAGAACCGGGCCATAGCTATCTTGCGGTCAGATTGCATACTTAATCAACGTGGTCATGGAAATTTCCAAAAAGACGCTATGACCGCACGCTTGTGTGCTCCAATTTTGCTCTCATATTGTTCTCTCTGGTGTTCCCCCTTCTTTTCGCCTCAGATTCTCTGCTTTATGGATTCTCCCCTGTTTCTGTTTGTCTCCAGATTTCTTTTCAGCTTACAGGGAAAAAAAGAGAGTACANTCTCTGGCTTTGTTGTAGATTTTTCAAAACTGTACCTTTAAAAAGGCAACACAAGTCATGTTTAAACTTTGACAAAGACCAACAACGAATATGAAAAACCTCACAGTCAACCATTTATATTTTATCATGCAAACCTGGAGGTCTGGGACAAGGTGTGTGATGAGTAAAACTTCACCTATACTCTGGCTGTACAACATGACGTAGCTAAAAAACAATGTAAACACTGCCTCCAAACATGGAACAATCACTTCCATTCACTCCATCAACTGCAAATGAACCCATAGCTTGACCACAGTGATGCTGGTTAATTGGCTCACCTACTCCACTTTCTCTATACATTCAAACCACTCAGAGAGGGTTGAGAGATGCTGTTCTGGCTAACTACGATAGAAAATATAATATAATATAAAATCACAGAAGAAACTACAAAGTCTCTCTGTAGTAGTTGCCCTTCTCTTTCTCTCTTTCTCACTTGTTTACATTCCAGCGCTGTGTTCAACACAGAAGGATCCTCCCCCTTCTTGTGTGGGCTCAGAGTTTGTACGTGTGTGTGTGGACGTACACACACGCTGCATGTGCCCCGACATGTGGACGATATAAACAGTGGAGCCGAGTGTATGGATGTGCTATAAATTCACAAAAAGAGGTGGCAGTACAGTATGCGCTCTGCAGCTACAGATGTTTCATGCTTTGAGGTCAATCTGACTCTGTGTTGACCTACCCTGACCTTACATCACCGCCCCCCGCTCCTGCACCTCTATCAAACCTCCTCGACTGCACAGCATTTCACTATGTACTGTGTATATACCTTCATCCTTCCTTCCCCCTTCCCCCTCACCTCCCCTCACTCCCTCTTTCTCTTTGACTCCCTTGATTGCTAGCGTATGTTGCCTGGCTGGCTGGCTAGATGAGGGAAGGGGAGGGGGGTAAGGAGGGAGGAAAGGGAGAAGAGGAGAGAGAGAATGAGAGGGAGGAGAGAAGGGGGAAGGGACTGTGCCCTCTCATGCAGAGAGTCACATGGTGTCCCTGATTGGAGGAAAATGAGTAAAGACTGCAGCCTGGCTGAAATGGCAACAGACAAAAACGCACAAAGGCTGAGCTGTTTAGAAACGGGTTGCACAACAAGAGAGCCTGAAGAGGAGGAGGCGGAGGGTGTGACGGAGGGAAAGAGAGAGGGAGTGAGCAGATACTGAGGAGAGATGTGGATTAAGAGAGAGGAAGAGCAGGAGGAGCAGGGAGGGTGGCAAGAAAGAGAAAACAGGAGAGGCAAGAGGTGACGAGGTGGGGGGGCAGAAAGAAGAAGAGCCAAGAAAAGAGAGAGAGGCAAGTGGGAGATGAGCACTGTAGGAGTGCAGAAGGAGTGGGAAGGAGGGAGGGGAGACAGAGTGAGAGAGAGAGATCAGACTGTGTTTCTATGTTTTCTGCAAGGCTGAGCGGTGACGTGATTGGCTGAGGGGGGAGCAGACCTGACTCTGAGATCAGAGACAGACAAAATGGCTCCCAGAGAACAGAGCACGCAGCATCAGGGCACTGTCATCTCCCCTCACACAGCTGTCAGCTGACACCAGCCGCTGCCACACACACATGCACACAACCGAAAAGGCAAAACCACCTGCAAAATGCCAGTGTGTGTGTGTTGTGGGGGAGGGTGGGTGGTGATGGCTAATAATGCTGATCATTAAGTTGCCAACACAACATAACATTAAACATTACAACAGCAAACACAACATTTTTTTTTATGAAAGACAGATACCATATATTAATGACAAACTGGCTCACAACCCAGAACCCTTTTTTCTTATTTAATCCCTTCACCCATTGGCCTGTACTAACATGTGACACACTTGCTTTGCTGCTGAAGTTCCCTTGTTGCAGTCTGCGTTTGCCTGCCAGAGAAAATCCTGACTAGGGAATTCACCCACGGAGCGAGAAAATACTGTAGGGCAGCATGAAAACAAACACACTGGCTCACTATGGCCACAAGAGGGCACTGCTATCAAAGGACAACAGCTGATTGTAGGTCAGTTGTAATTTCTTCCCCTTTTTAATGATGCATGGTGAAGTCCTGACAGTAAATCAAATGGAGAATGATTGCTTGGTGCAGAATAACAACAGCATCATTTGCATAGTTTTACTTATGAAGCACATTTGCATAACAGCTTTGAATATTGTTCTTTTGTGTGACATTGTTGTGCTTTTATTTGCTCTTGCAAAGGAGCTGCGTCAATAATAATTTCCTGAGAGATAAGCAGTGGTGGAGGAGTATTCTGATCCTTGCTGAAAGTATCAATCCAGCAGCATCAAGATACTTAATTCTTAATTCTTCATTGAGGTAGGAGAAAACATAATGATGAATAAAATAACCACATGGACCAACCTGCTTCATAAAAAACACAAATTTAAGTTTGATTAAATTATGCTTAATGATGTTTGGGTTAATTTAAAGAGTGGTGCCCATAAAAAGATGAATTACGCTGTATGTTTGGGGTCGTTGTCATGCTGCAGAACAATTGTGTGGCCAATCAGATACCACCCAGATGGTACTGCATGATGGGTAAGTATCTGCCTGTCCCTAACTCCGTTTGCATAAATGCACCCCGAAACTTGCAAGGACCCCATGCTTTACTGTTGGCTGTAGACACCACTCTCCAGCCCTTCGGCGAACAACCTGCCTTCTGCTGCAGCCAAATATTTCACATTTTGACTCATCAGCACCTGGTGCCATTTCTCTGCTGCCCAGTTCCTGTGTTTCTCTGCATAGTGAAGTCGTGTGGCCTTTTTTCCATGTCGGAGGTATGGCTTTGTGGCCGCAAATCTTCCACGACAGCAACTTCTGACCAGACTTCTCCTGACAGTAGATAGGTGTACCAAGGTCTCGCTGTTTTCTGCAGTTCTGAGTTGATGGCACTGTTGCACATCTTCAATGTTGAAGGGAAGTAAGCATGTGTCTTTTATCTGCTGCAGTAAGTTTCTTTGCCCGACCACAGTCCTCAGCGTTGCCTGTTTCTCTGATTCTTCAAAAGAGCTTGGACAGAACATCTGGAAAGCCCTGTCTGCCTTGAAATTTCTGTATGGGAGAGACCTTGCTGATGCAGTATAACTACCTTGTGTCTTGTTGCTGTGCTCAGTTTTGCCGGGGTGTATGACTTTTGACTGTAAACTGTCTTCAGCAGCCTCACCTTGTTGGCTGAGTTCGGCTGTTCCTCACCCAGTTGTATTCCTCCCAAACAGCTGTTTCTGCTTCAGTTATTGATTGTGCTTCAACCTACATATTGAATGGTGATCAGTTTCACTTGTTTGGTGTAATTGTTTAATCAAACACCTGATGATATGCGTACAAAATCCCTGACTTTGTGCAAGTGTACCTAGAAGAAGTGTTTTGAAGGCAAAAGGTGGTCACACCAAATATTGATTGGATTTAGATTTTTCTTCTGTTCACTCACTTTGCATTTTTGCTAATTGATACCTATCAATATGTCTATTTTTGAAAGCATTCTTACTTTACAGCATTTTTCCCACATCTTTTGCATAGTACTGTATATTATTTTGTTCTAGTTTTGAATATGAGAGATTAGTTACACAATACTATAAGATAAATCGATATGAAAATATATTCAGCACTGTTAACATAAGAGTTAACCAATCTTGCTATGTTTGTTTTTTTGTTTCTCTTTCTTTAATTTAAAAAAAAAAGTCTATTGAGGAGTCAATTGTGGAACAAAGAAAGTGTGAAGTCCCACTCATTCATTTTGCAATATTGTCCACAACAGCCTAATACACCTAGAGATAATAACGGGAGCGATACTGAGGTGTAAACAGTACGGCAAAAATCTCAAAGCCAAGCAAAGATAGACAAATTTACATTGTCTCACAATATTGCAAACACAGAGCAGTAACTACAGAAAAGGGGTTTAAAGTTCTCATGCTGACTGAAACAAAATGTGCAGCAGATGGACCGGATGTAATGCGTTCATTTAATGTAATTTTTCTTTTTTAATCTTTTTTAAGTAGTATTTTACAACAACAAAACCACTGAATTATGACCTAAAAACTATCAAAAGCAAAGATGACAGTTACTACTTTTCTGCTAAGCTAGGCTAGTTACATTTTAGTAGCTTTATTTTGTGGCATTTCCACATTTTGAGCTACCAAGGTGCACCTTAGCAGTTTTTATTCTCCATGACTGAATTTAGCTACTTTCTTTCATATATAGCTGTGGCTATCTCACAAGCTAAGTTGAACTGGATTTGGCTGTCTTGCTTTAGATGTTTGTTTGGTTTTAAGATTCAAAATTATAGATTTCTATGCCTTAAAACAATTTATGTGTTGAAACAAATGTCAACAATCAGATTTGGGCTTGATATACTTTGACTAAATATGTAGTTAGTGCAGTTTGGCTTTGTAGATCCAACAAATTATGTTGTAGTTGGCTGAGGTGAACATTGTCTTAATTACTTTAAATAGGCAATTGTTTTATATATTTTATGTATATTTTGAATGTAAAATCTGAATCAGTATGTACTTCAGTATAAAAGTACAATATTGCCTCTGAAATGTAGTGATGCAGAAGTATAGTAGCATAAAATGGAATAACTCAAATAAAGTAAAGCAAGGACTAGTGCAGAGAAGTGTCACTGACTCACAGGCTATTTGATTTGAAGCTGCCCAATGCTCTCTCTTTGTGCTCATTCCTCCAAAACTGGCAGCTTGTCCTTTGGATCTTTTATCGAAGCTGAATCAGACAGATAGATCTCTGTCTCTCAATCTGATCCAATAACAGGGTAAAGAAGCCCGAGCTGCCAAATGTAGCCAATCTGGCAGACAAACGTCTAGCTTCCATGTAAAGGAATGGGACTGTCTGTGCTATTGATGTGTTTACAGTACGTCTGACTTTATTGCTATGGAGAGGTAAAATGCCATTAGCAGTTGCCTTGGCATTATACTTGGGGAAAGTAACGTAGTGAATACAATCTATGAAAACAGGAGTGGTTGTGTTTTTATTCCTGTTTGCAGGGGAAAAAAACGGAAAAAACAACAATTAACTGATGTCAATCTCATTAAAAGGAAGCTCTCGTCTTTATGCTGGGATCAGTTTGGTCAGGGCTGTTCCTACACTCACACCATCATAAGACTGTCCCCAGATCAGGCTGTCTCTGCATGCTCAAGGGGGGGGGGGCGACTGGGATGGTCGTTATCAGAACTCTGGCAGATGTGTACGCCGCTTGCTTTCCTGTTGACTAGTGAGTGGAAGTGGCATGCTGCACACATTTGCACATATGTAGGTGACACGCGCATGAGAGCACACACTAGCACCGACATGCACGCGCACGCACACACACACACCCCACCTCCCCTCCTAGTGCCCCTGAGCCTGACAGTCTGGACATGGGAGATATCAGAGAAAGGGAGAGGCATGAAAACAGTCTTTGAGTTAGATCAGTATATCGCTGTGAAAGTGCATGTGTGGGTGACAAAATGGCGATGTTAGAACAGCTAGAGACGGAAGGAGGTAAGTCTCTCTTATTCTGATCTTTTGCTTGTTGTCTTTCTCACAGCTGATTCAGCAACTAAATGCCCCGAGGTCAAAGAAAACAAAACAGCTCAAAAAGACAATGTCAGATCATTTTTCTTGATGTACCTCTTGGTTTGTTGATGTGCAGAGAAATGCTATACAAGTTTGGGTCTTTCACTCTTTTTTTGACTTTGATAAAAAGGTAAATTAAACAAGTTGCACTTGTAGGTTTAAGTGTAAGCCTAGAGAAATCACACTGTGCACTTTAGGGAGTTTATTCAGCCACCACACGCACCAGCTTTAATCACTTATTGTACATGGATTAGTGGCTTTAGGTGTGAATGTGCGGCTGCAAGTTGGAAAATGAGGCTAGCTGGTGAAGTGAAGGTTAGGCAGCAGCGTGTGTGTGTGTGTGTGTTTCTCTGGCTAGGGTGCTGGTTGAAGATAAGGCCTGCCCTATGCCTGAGAGCGAAAGAAATGGTGTGTGTAAGCCCTTCAAGCTTTATCCTGACACACCTCCCACCCCCACCTCTTCTCCATCACCCCACCACACACACAGACACACACACACACGCCCACATGCAGTGGGGATTAACCCCGTCATGTACCATTTCAATGGGCGAGCTCTGGAGACAGAAACACACACACACACACACACACACACACACACACACACACACACACACACATACACACAGGATTAACCCTTGTGTGTCCATTTCCATGGATGTTTCTTTGCCTCGCTCCGGTTGTGACAGCATTGACTGCTCGTGTTGCCATGGCTACAGGGGCCAGCGAATGTAAGATAGGCAAATCCACATAAGTCACCCACAACAGACACTCTAAGCTACTACTGACTACACCTCCCCCTGGTACTAGACACACAAAGATGCTGCCAAAAGACTGACAGGAGCCTCGTGAGCTGTGAAGTGCTCATGTCACAAGCTTACCATGGTCAAACAACATACACAAACTCAGCCCAAGCATCTTTCTTGCTGGTCGTGTGAGAGCCAAGCCTTAGAGCGACTCATCCTCTCTACACGAGAGACACTTCGCTTCACCATGCTCTATATTTCTCTCAACAATGGACTCTGCAAAGAGGTCCACATTTGAGCTGCTGTCTCCATTTTGCAGACGTAAAGGGAGTTATGAGTTCTTTTCCAAGCCTGCAAATCCAAACTGCAAAGATCTGCAGATATGTCCGAATGAAGTGACGCCTTCTGCTACGAGACAGCAGAAAAGTACAGTTGAACAGACACAGCCAGAAAATTAAATAAACATACAACAAAAGATCATTATACCTGACTTCACTGTCTCATAAATGTCTGAATATCGGAGGAGATGGAGAAAACAGTTTACGAGGGCCACAATTAAACCGTAGAGGAGTACGTCAATGGGCTGGCGGATATAGGAGTGACATAATAGGGGTGGAATGGATGTTTAACTGATGGACTAAATAATTAAATTAATGATAAATCAAATCAGTGAGTTGGTCATTCAATTTATCACATTTACTTTAATACAGACGAAGTGTTTGCTTTAGGTAATGAATTATTATTATAGTCTTTATTTTGGTAATATATTTAGATTATTAGTATGTTCCTTTTTAAAAAAGATAATCCTATGAATGTAACTTCTTTTAGCTTTCTTCTTTACTTACTTAAGTTTACTTTACTTTATTTGAGGCAGAAACATGCACATTTGGAATAATATATGAAAAATTCCCAGTTTCACATGCTCACAACATAGAAATTCGTCAGCTGCAAAACGTTGTGGAACTGATGCTTGAAATGCACCCCGGAAGGGAACTGGTTGTACACACTTACATTAATCTGACTACTGCTCTTCTGTCAAAAACATTTTAAAAAGTTGTTCCAGGCTCTGTTTCACTGTGGAGTAGGCTACACATTTTTTAAAAACACAATAAAACTGTATCTAAAGTTCACACAATTATAAATTGTGCCTCTCAAAAAATTAATTCTACTTGAACCAAAATAATGTCGGATTATGTTATAATAATATTACCTACCGGTGTTCAGATGTACAGCAGCCTCTGTGAAAGCCTGTTAACTGTTTCCACAGAGCGGCTCCCAAGAGCAGCTTAATTTGTGAATAAATCATTTATGAAACATTGTGTTTTCACTCCCTGTGTACATGGGTAGTGAATAAATCAAAACCATGCTCATGCTGGTGGCTGCAGCGTCCTTAAATAATCGAGGCAGGGGAAAGCACTTTAGTGTTTGAAAGGATACGATTTTTCAACCTTGATATGGAATCACTTGTCAAACATGTTAGGAGTGCTAGTCGTTTCTTCCTTTAGGGATGAATACTGTATATCAAATGAGCAAATATTATGACATGCACTTGCATAAATGTATGAAAAACTACTGACCTAACTGCTTGTTCTTTTTATATCCCAACTTTGCCCATAAGGGTGAGTCCATGCTGGCTGTGATCTGAATATCTGATTATAATTTGAGGCGATTTAAGCAGATTTAGAGGGCCTATGGGATTCTCCTTTTGGCTTAGTGTTTCCTGTGTGTTTGTGTGTGTGTGTGTGTGTGTGTGTGTTCATGCAGAGGGAGAGAGAGAGAAAGAGGGAGAGATTCCCAATGGTAATGGTTTTACAAGCCTACCTTGGAGACATTTCAGTGTGCAAACTCAAAGACACAATTTACTGTAAACAACCCAAGTCTGTTATAATTACATAAAAGTTAATTAATAAGATCTCAATCTACTTTTGATGCATGGCTGCTGCATCAGCCATGCATCACACTGTATGGACCCACAGTGTGTCAAGCATATATCGATGGTCTTGGCTGTCTCTGTCTCAGTTCAGTTGTTTACAGCAAGCTGATGTCCACTGATCAGGCAAACATGAAAACCACTTTGCAGTCAGTGTGTTCTTTATTTCCACGCACACTTCCACTCGGCTGCATTAGGCCAATTCTCATCTGTGTCAGTTACAAGGAAGGATAGGATGTAGGGAGGAGGAATGAAGGGAAAAAATGCTTACCAGACAACCTTCATGTGCAGTTGTGCATTAGTGGGGGGAGGAGGAGGAGGAGAAGGGGGAGAGGGCGGCTGGCGGTGCTGGGCAGAGGAGAGAGGAGCAAATGCATTGCGGAGGGAGAGGAGGAGGAGGAGGGCCTACAGCTATTGTTCATGTCCTCCCGTGAACAAAGGGCTCATCTGGGTCCGTATGTAAACCCACAGCAGGCTTCAGCCCATTGACAAGGCCTCATGCGGGACAAAACATAACCGACCAACTCCCGCAATTTAGGCCTTATTCTGTTTCAGTCTCGCGGTTTGAGTAGATTCTTTCATTGATCCTCTTCAGAGGGACGTATTGTGTTGGTACGTTGCGTCCAGCCAACCGCCGTCCAGCGGGCCTATCCGTCTTTACGCACGGAGCGTACACACGGTCTATCACCACGGATCTGTAAACATCAATTTTCTGATTGGACTTCTTTGCAGGTAAAGGGGTCGCTTTTCCCAAACACACACTCGGACTGCAATGTATATGTGCTGTGGTGATCAAATGTGGTTTACGAGCTGGCGCGGTTGTAATTTGGCGTCTTATGTCGGTGTTTTCTCGTTGAAAGGGGATTTAACGCTGAGGCGTTAGCAGGACGGCTAACACCAGCTAACTGGTTACTAACTGTTATCTGGCTTGCTAACGTTAGCTTGCTCTGCAGGCCTACAAAGCAGTGTTGTATACAGGCAACGTTTGGGTGGTTGAAGATGTCGAGGTTATTGGTTGGGTTTAGTCTATGTTTACACGGCTGTCTTGTTTGTTAAAATGAGTGCCGGTTGTCCGTATGTAGTGAGGATCACTGGCGTCCCGAAATCACCTGTGTTTTACATTTTAGCCTGGCTAACAGCTAGGTGTTAGCATTATGCGCTTGCAGTCTTTCTAATTGCCTTTGTAACCAGACAACTCCATGTCATATGTGCTTTGACTGTTAGAGGTATGAACCACACTGATGGAGAAAAGGGCATTTCAGTGCGAGTTAATTAAAAATTGAAGAATCATGTCGTTTTTTTGGTAAAAAGTTTGCTAAAGTAGCTTAATGGTTCAGTGTAACCTAACATTAGCTACAGCCAGTATACCGTTCGGACGGGGTTCTTGTCCCCTCTAGTCTTCATGGTGGCAGCCTGGGGTGGCAGGAGTCCATAAACCACGAAAGGATTTTCTTATTTAGAGTAGACTTTGTAGTTCTGGATCGTTTTTTGTGTCTGGGGTTCACGTGAAATCACGTGTTAAGATGTTTTTGACACTCAACATTTGTGGTAAGCTTTGCTCTGAAGGATGCCTGACCATCCCTCAGGCCAGGAAGATATATGCATTTATAATGTATATTATGTATGTACTACTTATAAGAGAGAGGGCAACACGATTCCCAGTGGAGGAAGTGGAGTCCAGCTGATGTGATTGTGACTGCCTGTCATTAACCGCTAACAGGAGAGGAGAGGAGCTAATGGAGCTCTCAACAACTAATGGACACATAACCATCGATTATTTATTTATTTATTTATCAACCCCATTTGTTTTCCTCTGGTGGTGCATGCAGCCCATAGCATAGGGGTGCTGACGCACACAGTAAACAACTTGGTTTTTACACAAAGTGAAGGCAGGGTTTCAAATGCATTTGAGGTTGTGAGGCTTTTTCCTCCATATAGAAGATTCAAATCTTGTTTTGAACATCTGTACTCCTCATAACAAACTTTTTTGTAAATGTATTATCTATTTACCTATGGTCTATAAGAGCTATGATAGACTATGTGGCTACTGTTTACATACAGTAGAATATAAACCAGAAGGGATGTAATTCTTCTTAGAGATAAGCTGTCATTCACAAGAGGATTGATTTTCAATGGACATGAACATAGATGAGGGATTTTAAGAACATCATTCTGATGTACGTTAGTGTGGCTCCTAAGGTCCATGTGTCCGTCTGTCTCTTATGGGACATCTGCCTGTTTGTTACTGTAAAGTCTTCAACCAAATTACAGCAAGACATTTTTCCATTATATTGTAAAAAGTTTTCTTTTTTTTTAATCATCTAACAGTGGAGAGGCTATTTTACTCTAAATTGTCTTTTCGTATACTAGAAAAATATATTTTACATTACTGTTGTGTTCTCAAATCAAAATTTCCCCTTCTTAAAACATCCTACTAATCCAATTAAAGCTTTTTTCCTGTCCATTCCTCTAGATGTATATCTATCTTTCATACACACACACACACTGTCAGAGATATGTTTAATATGCACAGACAAGACAGAGACACATCAAGAAGGCGGGGCTTCACCATGGTGACGGCAGGGGTCGTGACCTAGAGGCCTCCACGCCTGGATGGCCTTTATAGCAGAGCTGGGCAATTAGAGAAGAACAAGGGTTTGAGCTGCCACAGTATGAATAGAGACAGCATTGGTCTGTTTGTGTTTGGTATTTGTAAATGGATGGCATGATTTTCTGTAGGGGTGTACCATGAGCGCATTGTTTACAGGAGGCGCCCTCCTCATTATGTTGTTTTGCGTCTTCATGAAACAACATTGGTATATTGGGGGATGACCTGTACATGACTGCAACCAAATGAAACAGGGCCATACTGGCCAGTTCAGGCTGCATGTGCCTTCAACTCACATGATACAGTCAGGTGTCACTCCAAAAGTAAAAGACTACTGTTAACACTGTAATTCTCAAATCTTCTCTCTTTTAGGCCTATGTCTGTTTCTGTTTTGGGCTTTTTTTTTTTTTTCCTACCATGCAAAATGTGTTTGTAGTGTTTAACGGCAGTTATTACCAAATTATACACATTAATCCTGTTTTATCTGGTTTAGCTGTCACACCAAACAGGATTTACTTTTGCTACGAAGTAAGTTGCTTAAGGTAACTTCTGAACCTATAATAAAAAATGAAACCTCTCTTGTTTTTCCTCACCTTTCTTCCAGGCTGTTCCTCCAAGTCATTCAAGCTGTACTCCCCTAAGGAGCCCCCCAACGGCAGCACTTTTCCCCCTTTCCACCCCGGCACCATGCTGGACAGAGACGTGGGGTGAGTTTTATTTCCGTCTTTTCTGTGTGTTTTGGAGTTCACCATTCTAGCCTTAACAGATCTTCTACAGGTGTTTGTATTATTGCATACCATGTTTATATAGCCTTGTAAATCTAGCCTGAATATCAAGAGTTGTAGTTTGGAAAACATCCACTGGTAGTCAGTTCAGCTTGGCAGCTGGAAGTCTCACCAATCAGCAAACTGTAGAAAGTTGTTTAGATGATGAACAAGCACCATTGCATGATGACTCTGTAACTGGCTATATTCAGGAGGTTCACAAACTTCTACTATACTCAAGATGTTTAGTTCAAGATGTACATTAAGTTTTAGAAGCTGCATGGCTGACTTCTCTTTTCAAAGAAACAGCAAGGTCAGTAAGGTTAGGGAGTATACCTCTGCAGGATCGTGTGCTGTGCCTCACAGCTTGTCTTATTGCATTAAACAAATCAGCTGCAGTTGGTGAAATTGTGTGTGCGTGTGTATCTGACAAGTGTGTTATTTACTGTCTCCTTGTGTCATCCAATTTGTGCCATGTTTGGCTTACGTCCCAGGGTTGCAAAGACAGACTAGTTCCTGGAGGAGGGCATATTAGCACTATAGCTGAATGTAATAATCACTCTGTCTCTTGTTTCTTCAGTCCCACCCCAATGTATCCTCCCACATACCTGGAGCCAGGAATAGGGTAAGAATGCATTATTTCCTGTTATCTACAGCTACTGTGAAAACGGCAATAATAACACAAGTAAAGATAAAGTTGTGGGAAGTTGTGCTCTTATCTCACTCTTAATAGAGAGTTTGCATTTAGTCTGTGACAAGGCTAAACTAGGTAGTGAAACAGCCCTAAATGTGTGGAAGCTGTGAGAGCTTTAACGTTGCTGCGGTCAGGTTGATTGTTTTTCATAATACCACAAGCTAACTGTATTCGCACCCTGTCCCGCCCCCCCCCATCTTACTGTCTTTCCACGATGGACCAGGAGGCACACACCATATGGCAACCAGACAGACTACAGAATATTTGAACTTAACAAACGGCTACAGAACTGGACAGAGGTTCGTTGGCACACACAATCATGCTCAGAAACAATCCAGTGTTTGTGTCGGTAACTGATTATTTTCACCCTCTACACCTTGCAGGAATGTGATAACCTGTGGTGGGATGCATTTACTACAGAGTTCTTTGAAGATGATGCCATGTTGACCATTACATTCTGCCTGGAGGATGGACCCAAACGTTACAGTAAGAAACAAAGTCACTGGGACATTTTGCCTCTCTGTTTCATACGTACACTTTTGCTCGCAGTAACAAATGTACTACATCCTGTAACATGCTAATTTCTTCCTGTCTCACACCCTTCATATTTTCTCTCTTCTGAAGCAATTGGCCGGACGTTGATTCCAAGGTACTTCCGGAGTATATTTGAGGGGGGTGCCACTGAGCTCTACTATGTGCTGAAACATCCCAAGGAGTCCTTCCACAATAACTTTGTCTCCCTTGACTGTGATCAGTGCACCATGGTCACCCAGAATGGAAAGCCCATGTTCACGCAGGTGTGTGTCTCTAGCTGCTATTATTATGTCCACTCCTTGTTGTTGAAAATATGTATGGCTATTTCTGTTGTTAATTAGAAAACAATTCAGATGTTACACAGATAACTCATGTATTATTGCATAACAATCACTTTTGGAATTGTAATTAGTAGAGACGCTTTAGCCTGTGACTCCTAAACAGTCAGTGCACACTGACATCTCATATTTTCAAATACACAGTGACTACAAGGCAAGCATTTTGCTTCCATAAAATGTCTTCTTTTAGACTAATGGTAAGAAAACACCCAAATTTATTTTACCACACTTGTCTATTTGCGTCTGTCAATTTCTCCCACTGTAAATTCAGTGAAAGTTAGCATAATTGATCATTTACATACTTAAACATAGAAAGGACTCCGTGTAGAAAAATGCAACTGGTGATTATTTTTAGTATGGATAAATTAAAAATAATTAAAAATAAAAGCAGCAGATTTTTCAAGCTGGGACCCTGAAATGTGTTAAAATGACTTATGAAAGTAGTTGATAACCCAAACCTAGCAGTAGTAGCAAACCTTTTGTTCCAGAAGAAACATTGTACACCTATACATCATATCTTATGCCATCTTAAGTTTATTCCACGCACAGTCAAAGGCTTCACCAGGTTTGTCGTGTCGTCTCTTGGCTGCAATTATCTCATGTCGCAAATATTGCATCGCTCTCTGTTGCATCAAGCAACACTTTTGATTTTCTCCACGTCTTTTACATCCACGAGCCACGTCTCTGTGCGTAACCGGCGTGACCTAGTGTTTACATCACCACAGCCAATTACAATCACTTTTAGATGTAGGCACATAAAGAATGCTGCATGCTTATTGGCTCATTGCCGTTAACAAGAACCTTTAGGTATCAAACTTTGGTACCGAAAGACATTTTTTGATACTCTGTGTTATTGAAGCAATTCGGTCGGTGCCTAAAAAGTATTGACCTCGATACCCAGCCCTAATGAGCAGAGATGCAGCTTGTACTAGTGTCTGATTATAGAGTCCAACTGCTGTATACTGATGTCAGTCCTCTGACCTGCTGTAGGTGTGTGTAGAAGGCCGCCTGTACCTGGAGTTCATGTTTGATGACATGATGAGGATAAAGACGTGGCACTTCAGCATCAGACAACACCGTGAACTCATCCCCCGCAGTATACTGGCCATGCATGTGAGTGGATACAGAGGGGATGGGACTGACTACATATTGCCCACTGATGTATATAATTATGTATGTGCGTGTGTGTGTCCACTTTGTAACCTGTCCTCTATTGATGTCTCAGGCCCAGGACCCACAGATGCTGGACCAGCTGTCCAAAAACATAACAAGATGTGGCCTGTCGAACTCCACCCTTAACTACCTCCGAGTGAGTGAGGCACGCAAACGACCTTTAATGATTTTCTCTTCAATGTGTCTTGATAATGGTCCAGTCCTTTAGTAAGAACGTTTAACAAACTTTCAAAGTTTATTCAGATGAAACAGTTTAATATGACGATTCACTTATTTGTGATTCACCAGCAAAACATTTTTTGTGACTTTTTGAGAAGGATTAATGTGTTTCAGTTGAGAGCAAGGACTGTCAGCAAACAGTCCCTGCTTTCAAATAATAATTACACAACATAGATGTAACTTTTGAGAAATAGATGCAATATATATTGCCATCGATTGTCTTTACGATGCTCCACTACATCCACATTTTGGGCTTTCTTTGAGACATTAAAGGTACCATGTAGAGAATTTGAAAAGTAATTCATTATATCTTGTTATCTTGGCTCTACTCTTTGTGACATCTGTTAAAACTCCCTACTATTGCATTATCACTTGTTCCATCTTGCCGCTCGATCTCTGTTCTAAACGCGCGCTGTCTTTTTTGTTGCTGCCTACAATTAAAAAAAGGAGCAGCTTGTTGTGTTTTATGTTTTTGCTGTGAAGTAAATTCACAAATCTGATCAGACAGGACAATGAGGAACAACGTAAATGACATCAGGCGCTTTTCTGCACTGAGTTAAGGTTATTTCAACTCAAAACGTTCAGAACACTCTTGCAAGAAACGCATCTGAGAGCGTTTAAAACGAAGGCAAAGCGCTTACTGCCTATAGAAAACAACTAGAAAAAGACTCCTCTCGATAACAACTACATTCTGTCTGTCTTACTTGGTTGCTTAATAAATACTGGCAGTCCAAAAATACTGCCCGTCTGCCTGCATCTGGAAATCTACACTCTTCAAATGCACTCAACAACGCCGGAGCAAGTCTGTGAAGGCTTTGATAGAAACATAAACTGCTTGCCTCAGTGGTGGAGATGGAGAAACTGTAATGTGGCTGCTTGGTGAAAACACTTGAGTCGTGTTTATTTGTTTGCCTCTTGTCTTTTACAATCAGGTTTTCCCATCTGAGCAGTTCAAGTCCACAGATGAAGTAATTTGCGCTCAACACCAGCTTATAATGATGGTGCTCGATCAATTGGAGCGTCTGTAATGATCTTAAACGCTGTGTAATCTCTAACCTGACGTATGTCTTTGTTCCCCTCCAGCTGTGTGTGATTCTGGAGCCCATGCAGGAGCTGATGTCCAGGCACAAGACATACAGCCTCAGCCCCAGAGACTGCCTCAAGACCTGCCTCTTCCAGAAATGGCAGAGGATGGTGGCACCGCCAGGTAGGTGAACAGCATGCACGGATATAGGCTCCCACAACCAAATAAACCCAGTGTAAATGTATCTGTAACTCACTCTCTCTTCATCCCTTCTCTGCAGCTGAGCCATCAAGACAGGCCCCAAACAAACGGCGGAAGCGCAAGATGTCAGGTGGCAGCACCATCAGCGGAGGAGGAGGAACTAATAACAACAACAACAACAAAAAGAAGAGCCCTGGCAGTGGCTTCCCTCTGTCCAGCCAAGTACCAGTGAGTACATCACTGCTCTCTAGTGTCAGTACCCTGCTATTACATCTCCAACAGGGACATTACCACTATGTTCAGAGATAACCCGCTGCATTGATTCATAGAGGGAAGTTCATGTGTCACAATAGCAACCAAAGAGATGCTTTTGTATTTGATGGCACAAGTATGTCATGCTATGCTGTGTACATAAAGTTTCTATAACAAGTAACAATAAACCCCCAGAATTTTATTATTTAAAGTGAAAATTAATGTATACAAATATTAACATATGACATATTAATTAGATTATAACCGTGAATGAATCATCCCTTGGGCTAGCAGTTTTTAAAGTCAGATGAGTTGAATACTAAACTAAAGGTGTGATAAGCGATTTGGGGATACAATACACCTGTTTGCATTCAATTCAATGCAGTAAAAAAGGCACATTATAACCAAACATTTCTGACAAACCTGACTAGGGCTGGGTATCATTCAAAGATTTTCGATACCTATACGATATCTCGACTTCGATACTGGTTCCTGAACGATACTTTTTTCGATATCAATTTTACCCTCAACAAACGGAGAACCATTGTTGTTTGTATAAAGTAACTTAATTATCAGATTATTATAATTAATAGTTTATTTTTATAATTGTTCCTTTGAAAAATGCTACTGCTTGTCAAAACAAGACATATTTTAAATTTAACATAGGCCTGTATTGTGTTTTTGTTGTTTATATTCCTCTTTATTTAGTTTTTATGTCATTTTATTGTTTATTAATTATATATTTTTTATTGTTTATATGTGAATTTGTGCTCTGGCAACATTGCAAACTAAACATTCATGGCAACAGGCCTGAGAGAAAGAGAGAGAAATCTCTCATCTCATCTCATGGAAACAAGTTTCTGCCACTACAACTAACTTGCCACTACAAGTTTCTCACCTCTTCCTCACTAGAGGAAGAGGTGGCCAGGCAACAACTATCACTATAGAAAGTAAACTCAGCCGCACGTGTCTTTAATCCACTGCAGCAAAATCGCAGACTTCAGCCCAAGGATTGGTACGTGATTTCCCACGGAAGCGCTTCCGCCGGCTGCACATACAGGTCCGTGTGTGGCGGTGGCGTCACTTACTGATCCTTGGGAAAATGTAGCGTG
>JAPMOB010250855.1:0-53894 GCA_029875015.1 Lepomis gibbosus | reverse complement strand
GCTCTCCTCTGTGTTCAACTGGGCCTCGCTCCCAGACACACACCAAACATTTTACTACTTCCTGAACTGGGCGGGCTCTGGCACTGAACAATAAAAGAAAAAACCTCCCAGGAAGAGCATGCTCAGCTACATGAATGGGCGACGCCCATGGGCGGTGCAACTGACAGGTGCAGGCTGTCACAACAGCACTGAGTGCTACTTTTTACAGGGACTGGACAGATTTGAAAACTGGATTGGGCTCTAAGGCTCAGTACTAAAGTGGTTTAAATCATATCTTCAGGACAGGAACAATTTTATCCCAATGCATGGAAGGCTGAAACCTCATCTCAACTGTATGTCTCTGAAAACCAAAATCTTAAGCAGAAATCTTGGTGTAATCTTCAGTTAAACTTTAACAGCCATGCCAAATCAGTTACAAAGTCTGCATTATACCATTTTAAAAACATAGCATATGATTTGTGTCGAGGCAGGGCTTATTGAAACGAATCCATTTCTAGAAGAGAATTTCTCAGGCCGCACTCAAAAAAAAAAACAACTTAGCTTATTCAGACTGCTGCTAGAGTCCTAACAAAGACCAAGGAAAGTGAACACATAACACTCTTTACTGGCTTCTGGTGTGTTGGTGAAGAAGAGTTGTAAATACTGCTGCTTGTCTATAAATCTCTCAATGGTTTTGGATCAAAAACAGGTAGGCCTAAGTGCTGGTTAAAAATGACAAGCATGCTACCTGAATGTGTTGCATATAACTAATATAATGATACAAAGAGCCAGGATAAAGCGAAGATATTTGGTAAGAGATTGGTTAGCCTTGGAGCTAAACAAATCCAAAAATGTTATTCATATCAATCTAGAACCTGATGTAGTTGAGAGACAATTAGTCTGGTGATGATTTGTCATCATGAATCAAGCAAAAATAACAAACATTCACTTATTCCAGTGTCTCAGATATAATAATTTGATTATTTTATAGGCTTTCCATAACTGCATTTTTTAATATATTTATACAAAACAAGCAATTTCACGTCGGTGTCTGAGAAATTGTAATGGACATTTTTTTGCAGTGTATGACATATCATTCTGTAGACTGCACTTGAACAAATAATCAGTTATGAAATGGTAATTAGAAACAGCTTTATTGACCTTTGGGCTAAGCAGTGTTCTTTCTCAACAAACAAAAATAGTTTAGACAGTAAATAAATTATAAATGTGTTATTAAATTCTATAAATTAATTATGTATGAAGTCAGGTGATAAAAAAAATAATACACAGAATATTAACATTTTTTGTACATTAAGAGTTATAATGCTAATGTGTCTCACGGTGTTCTCCTTCTTTGATCACTTCATGATCTCTTTGATTCATACAGATACTTTGCTAATTAATGTAAAAGTGACTGATTTAAGATTCTGGAAAAGCATGGAAATTTTGATAAGGCACCAAGGATATATAATAAACTTTATTTTATATTTATTGTTTATATAAGACACGATAAACAGCAATGAGATGTCAAAACCTCTCAGATACAGACTGCTCCATTTTCATTATAAATGTATTGTTCTTCTTGGGTTGTTTACGTGATCTAAATGTAATCATTGTCAGTGTCATGCAGGAACTTTATTCTACAAAGAGAGAATGAGAGATAGCCGAAAATTGGTTTTAGGTTTGACACAGTTCCCTCAGAGGGAAAACTTAGAGGTATCTGGAGAATGCTATTGATATGAATATACAGCACATTTAAAATAAATGTGCTGTATATTCAAGTAAGAGGCTTCGTAATCATCAAACATCGAAGACTTCAGACTGCCTTCTACCATATTGCTATTTCTGAATAGATTTTACGTTAATGTTGCAATTCCCTGGATTTTTTTTTTCTGGGGAGGGTGAGCTGTAGATCGGGCTCCACTTTGATCTAACACCGGATACTTTGCTTGCTTCTCTCTTCTGTCATCTAATATAATATTAATATTTATCAAATATTTTTCCTGATTCTTCAGGTAAGGTAAACAACAATGATATGCCCTTTGATCTAGCACTGAAAACTGCAATCTCCTCCACTATAGGAGTAAATAACACATTAATATTACAGCTTTTCTGTA
Source organism: Lepomis gibbosus (assembly GCA_029875015.1). NCBI lineage: Eukaryota > Metazoa > Chordata > Actinopteri > Centrarchiformes > Centrarchidae > Lepomis > Lepomis gibbosus. The sequence goes on along the minus strand of JAPMOB010250855.1, from coordinate 51,798 downwards.
TGATTGTAGAGGAGTGGTGGTGAACTACCCTGAGCCTTGCTTTAATCTAGCCGTAAGACTGCATCCATAGTAATGTGTTTTTTTTCGTGTGTTTCTTACAGGTATGGTGAACTACAGTGAAGTGTCTGGCTACCCCCTCGTTCAGCACTGGAGTCTTCGCTCTGTGCTGTACCACGTCAAACTCAATCAGTGGGTCCTCTCTCAAGGTAAATCACTCTGCACTTCTACTAATTAATTATATATATCATTTGTTATTAGTGATTGTTTATTTATGCTGGAGGAGACCATGCTCGGGTCTCTCTGGCATAAACTCTCACGTTCTCCGAGGAGAAAAACAACACTGCCGGCTATCAATTATTTATCACATTGTAATTAATATGACACATCAAGGTTAGCAGCTCATGATAACAGCTTGGGTACTTTGTTTAATTTTCATTTTTGATCAGTTATGTGATTAACTGGCAGACTGTCATCTTTTGATTAGGCTGCAAGGATTCTTATCTTGCGCTTGAAGACATTGTGGTGACATTTTTACTCATCTTTCAATGCCGAACTTATTTGATCTGTTTTGAGATTACTAAATCTGTTCGTATCATCGGCTGAAGCAGTTTTATGGTTAAAGAAAAACAAACCAAAAAGTAACAGAACGTGCTAAGGATGAGGGAGTACACCACTATCTGTTCAACACATTAAATGATCTGGATCTGTATCTGTATTCGGAATGGACATGGCTTAATCTGGATGTGGGCTGGACTAACCAGTTATGGGTTGATCAGAAGGTGCTATATTTATTGGAAAACTATTTCGAGAACAGCTTTAGAATTGAGGTTTGGAACAATGTTCTGGATTACTATAGTAAGAGAACAAATTTTCTTGTCGGGAGCTAACAGATCAGACAGCCAGATGTTATTCAGGCTCCTGTAGTTATAGTTTACCAGAAAACGGGTATTGACACATTTCACTGATTTCTGATGATACTTGATACTCAACTCTATAAAAAGTACATTGTCTGTACCGGATAGTCATTTTGAACTGAGTACTCGCTCAACCCTAGAACATGCATTGCTGGAACCTTCATAATGTGGTGCTAAAAAGGTCAAGTTAGGTCCATTATATAAAATCAAACTCTTGTTGAAATAGTCACTTATGGAAAGATTGGGTGGTGCTGTTTAGCTGCAGTGCCTGGAGAGAACCCTGAAAGGCAATAAAGGGGTCAGGGTCAAGTTCACAAATTAGCAATTAGTCCCTTTAAAAGGCTACAAACTGATGGTGCAGCTGCACTGCACAACCAACCAAACAAGAGGGAGCGCTGTAAGGCCAGTGCCCACTGACTGTTTAATTACAATCCGAACTCCTCTTGTCCTGATCTGTTCTGTATGTCTGTTCATTTGTCATGTGATTGTTCCTTTCGGATTTATGTTGAGAACATTCTGTATCATGTGTTCATCTCGTGTTTGTTCCTGTGGTCCCACATCTGTTTTTCCTGCCTTGACACCTCTTTTAATTGCATAGGAACTGGGCGTTTCAAAGAATAATAGACTATAAAAACCACTATTGAATTCAGTTTTATTTATATTTTATTTGAGTGCCAATTCATAACAAAAGTTATCTCATTGCACTTTTTGTATAGATCAGGTCTAGACTATATTCTTTATAGTATTATTAACAGAGACTGAAAAATTCCCAACATGAGCAAGCAGTTGGCGACAAGGAAAGGAACAACTCACTTTTAACAGGTAGAAACCTGGCTGGTTGCTTGCTAGCTGGTACCTAGTAGGTCAAGAGTCTCTCTGGCCAATGCTGGCTTGCTGGTGGCTAGCATGTCGGGAGCTAACAGAGCAGACAGCCCGATGCTAGTTGGCTTGCTAAACCAGAGCAGAGAAGTGAAAACAGGATAAAAATGATTGATATCATTTGGTTTTCCTGGTTCTTGTCAGTACACATGTCGCAGCATTTTGGATCAGCTAGAGAGTGTCAAGGGACTTATTCAGGCAGCCTGATAATAAGGAATAATTCAACCTGGAAGCAACAGATGCGTAGCAGGACTGGAGACCAAACAATGACAAAGCAGGAGAACCAGAGGTCAACAACGGGGTAGCTGGGCTGGCGACACAGACAAGGACAGCCGGGCTGGAGAACAGTGACTGACAGCTGGGCTGGTGACCAGCGACAGGGCAGAGGAGCTGGAGGCCGGTGACAGGGCTACACGGCTGAACAGTGACATCAGGAACGCCGCCGGAACCAAGGAAGCAGGGGCTGCTGAGGCACAGCAGAGTCTGAATAGAGCTGCAACTCAGCGGGAGCTGGCAGCTGCTGTTCACAGTCGGGGGATCTGACAGCCTGATGCTAGTTGGCTTGCTGCTAGCGAATTGGTTGATAGCTGACACAGGGCTAATGGGTGGAGGTTCCGATGAGGAACTTGCAAGCTGATGAGGCTTATAATCCACCCAGGAATTAAGTCTCGTAGTCCCGTCTTTAGGCTCAGTTTTGTCAGAGCCAGAACACAGATAGCATCCTTATTGCTTACATGACTGTTATTTATCCCCTAGATTCTTAGCTCCATCAAGACCATAATCAGTTCATAAAATTCCTCGGACCAGGTGTCTGCTGGACCCATGTTTGACTATGTTTTCACCTAACGTGAGTGGTGGGAAGGTGGTGACGATAGTGCAGTAGCTTAGACGCATGCCTTTGATGTGAGAGTCCCGGGTTTGATTGCCACTGTGATTCGTCCACCAATGTGTCCCTGAGCAAGACACTTAACCCCAGGTTGCTCCAGAGGCCTGAGACCAATTGTGAGTCGCTGTGGTCAAAGCTTCAGCTACATGAGTAAATGCTATGTCGATCTGATTCTCATTTGGCCCGACGGGCTTCAGCACAGTCAGAAAGCAATGATTTATTTAACAAGAAGTGTGCACACTTACTGAGAGCGGCTGAATCCAAACAAAGTAGTAGTGGTTATGTCCGAAAAAGAAAATCAAGACTGTGTGACGATTTCCTCAAATCAACAAAGTAACAATGATCCAAATATGCAGGCTTAAGTGCAACAAAGGTGCACAAACAGGCAGAGACTGGACAGAAAGTAAGACAATACATAATGATGCAAATGAGCAGGGAGTGAGAAACACCGGGTGCAACACATAGGTAATCAGGGCAAAAAGCACACGGGCCGGCAGGGCGATTAACAACAGGTAACACACGTAGGGGGTAATCAAGACTAAACAGGAAACACGCTAGATACAAACAACAGACGCAGAAAACTTCAAACTATTATTATATATGCTTATACATATACATGCTATATTATGCCATATGCTATATTATAAATGGAAGAATTGACCTATCGTGACATCAGTGATTTAGGCAAAATACAGCATACAATTAAATAAAAACCTGGATACGTTATCTGCTCACTTAAAACTGACAGTCACTTTAAGGATCACTTTATCTCTTTTTTTCCCCTCATTCTCTCACATTATCATCATTTTGTAAAGCTTTTTGGTTAGATATTAAATGTCACATGCAAATACGGTGATGGATATTGAGACAGATATTGGTGAATAGACTGATGTTCTAGAAACGAGGTCAGCACGCAGGAATATGTATTTCATTTAATTTCCCTTGTCTTTTTTCTTGTGTCTCTGGTAGCCTGTCATATATCACAAAGCTTTGTATCCATAGCAAGACCAAGGCATTCTGACAGCGCCTGCCATGGAAACTTCACAGAATAAGATAACTGTGGAGGTATTTAGTCAAGCAATACTTCTTCTGAGAGCTGCTACTGGCTGCTGACACATCAGGGATTATACAGAATATTTCCTGACGGTTTTCTCAGTACTAAATGTATTATTCTAGGAAAATATATCTTCCTTTTTTCTTTTTATTTGCCTCACTACATAACTTGGATTGTTCTTCTGGCAGTATTTCAGCGTAAAGTAAAATCTGTTGAAATATTGCATTCAATCATACTCCCTGGCTGGAAGAAGAGTGTCATTTCATAATTTGGATTTTTGTCATGTTTTTAGTGCATGCATTATTCATAAATCCATCATAAATAGTTTCCATTCTGATAAGTGCAGCCATCCTACTGTAAATACAGCCATGACACCTCTAATGCATTTCCAATGGTGCTGCTGTGGTTTGAAAGTGTCTGCTGAGGATACAGTTTCTATTTTCCCTTCACTCAGAAGCGACTCAGCAGCCTCCGTCTTTTTTACTCCCATTTCCCACTTTAGCTCATCATATTTCAACAGCCACCGGAGGGGCGAGGCTACTGATTTTTACATCTGATAGCAAAGCCCCCATCGCTCATCCTCACTGCGCTCTCTGTCTCTCACTTCAGTGGCCTCCTAATTTAATTTTAGAGGAGAAGTAAGAGCGAGCGAAGCGTGTGTGCTGAGATATTAATACTGCTTCTCCTGGAAGTGATAATGACAAATTGATATTGCACGTTTTCTTTCCAATGTTTGCTGAGAGAAAATCTCGGGGACGATATGGTGATTTTGTTTTAGTGTGTACAATGTATCATATCGAACAGAACATGCTTTCTCACGGACTTTATTTGCTGGTTCAGTCAGTGAATTAACAAAAATTTGTGTTGACTTTGTTTGATTTTAATTAAGTCACCACCTTAACCTAACGATCTACAGTCTTCTTGACAGAGTTATCTACACTGGTTTGTAGAAGTCCTTTAATCCTACCGTTGTGGGTAAAAGCTTGTCATTTCAGCTTTCATCTCTCCTAGGACACAAAGGCCCTAAGGAAGATTCACCGTCTAAATTAGCCATAAAAAGATTATTTAACCCTGGGGTTTTTACTGCCACTTATCCTGGTCTAAATAAAGAGGGAAACACTAGTCTTTAACCTTTGAGTCATTCTGACATCTCCATGCAACATAGCAGAGGCTGGTGTTGTCATATCCAGTCAGAAACTAGTGCACATGTGACCCAAGTGGTATATATTCATTATATCATCATTTTCACTCAAATTCAGCCAGTTGTTGAAAGTTTTGGAAGACTTTTTAGAATAAAATAAATTACAGTATTTCAAGGCAGATCCCTTCTTGTTTTTGTAGCCGTTAAAAATCAGCGAGAGCATAAAGGCAGCAAGTGTTTGGTTTCCACCCTCTTTTTAACTCCTGAGGATGGTAAGGATGGTGAGTTACAAGAAAGAAAGCAAATATGTAACTTACGAAAACGAAAGATTAAATGAATAGCTGAACCTAAACAATACGTGACTCGACTTTTAATTCAAGCAAGAAGTCTTGACGGTAACGGCAACAAAATAATATACTGTCACAAACAAACATGCGATAGTAAGCATTTTCATATAGATTAAAATGTTTTATTGGCTAAACTAGCAACAGTCAAGCATGATTCAAAATACAAAAAAGTGCACATGGGACAGATGGTGGGGTCTCGCCCACCTTGTCACAATGCGCAAAAAGCAAACAAGCTTGAATTCTAGCTAACATTAATATATATTCATATCCTGCGGGTGCAACTTCTTATTCATTATTCACATATCAATTCCCTGACTTTATGACTCTTCTCTTCTTTGTGCTACTATTTTTGCACCCTCAAGTTATTCTGGCCATTAATAGCTGTGTGTGGGACTTTCATACATAACGGAACGTCTGTTACATTGAGCCCTTGCAAAACAAGTTCCCACATTGCTGATTAAGACCATCGCCACCAGGTAAATCTCTCTATATACTCGCAGTATAACAGAGTTTTTAATCTGGCATCTGACACCGGCGGAATGGCCGATGTTATTGGTAAAAGATTATAGTATAGCAAATAAAACATTACTGACAAGGAAAGAAAGACAAAATAGATGCAGGACAAAGAAAATTGTCAACATGAAAGTTTTCGCATTCTGTTTGAAAGTCGATGTTCAAAGTCTCCCATGCTGCATTATTTATTAATTCATCTGTCTTCATCAGGTATTCAGATTCAGGTATTGTGAAACTGCATCAAAGTTATGTTTGCACCTGATCTTACTTACTGTACACAAAGAACTCCTAAAATTGGTTTAACATCAAGGAGATTTCACTGTGTGGGAGTATGGTGAGATATTTTTTGCGTGTGAGTCTTTGCTAATTCATGTCCATATGTGGACACTGTGGATAATCAGCTCTAATTGGTTGAAAGGGTTCATAAATAGTAAGGAGCCGGCTCAAATGTCCACTAAACCTGTTTTAAGACATGCCATACACTGGACAGATACTGCTACTTGATCAAATAATTTCTGATTCAGTTCATAAAGTGAGAAAAACCTGGATCAGAAACGACATTTTTTTTAAATGCTGAACTAGACTCCTGTGCCCTGCCCTGTGCAGACGGACCATCAGGAGCACCGGGGATTTATTTTGTATACTTAGTATACAAAAAAAAAAGCGAGAGAGATGCGTCGTCAGCCCACTTTGATTATGCACCAGTGTGACTTACCGGACCAGACAAGTGAGCTGCCGGCCCACTGCGGTTGGATTATAAATCCGTCAACCTCTCTTTTCAAGACAGTTACTTCTGGTACAGTACATTTTAACTTTACATGGGTTACCACCCCTTTCCCATCACTGCTAAGTGCTGACATTTGGAAAAATAGTGATGTTAAGCAAGCTGGACAAATAAAAAAACAACAACACAATAATGGTGCTGAAAAGCTGAGAGGAGAGGTTGAAGTCCCTGGAGGCTGATGCAGCCAAATGTTTTAAAATAAGAATTGATTAATTTGCCATGATTACCAGACAGTCATCTGAGCCTAGTGAGCCCGAAGGTACTGGCAGCAGAGAGCAGAGAAAGCAGCCCCCTGAGCCCAGCAAAACCAGATCTGCTAGTCAAGGATTTGCAGCTGAAGCTGACACACAAGGCACAAGATAAGCAAGGTCTGGGTTGGCAAGTTGGCTATTTAACTATATCAAGTGACTTTTGTCGAAACATCATCCATTTATCATAATCTCAATGGCACTCTCGAGCCTGGATTGGCGCAACATTAAAAACAGTCTGTGTGCTATAGCAAACTTTTGAATTATTGAAATCATTGATATGCATGGATGGTTATGATTATTCACAAGTTAGTACTTAGCATTAACAAATTAGAGACTATTCGCCACCAATGTAGACCATTTTTCAATGATTTATAGGGGACCTATTATGCTTTTCCGTATTTTCTGTCTTGAAATAAGTTTTTTTTTTTTTTTTTTTTTCATATCAATTTCTCTCAGCTCAGTTTTTTTATCTAGTGTGCAGCACTTTGATTTATTACCAAATACCTGCAAAACTAATGTTGCTAACCTGCAAAACTACTGCCAACTCACAAAACTGAGATGAAAAAGATATACCTGGTTATCAGGTTACACCTGATACACACGTGGCAAACATGTAATAGGCCACTAAAATGATAAGAAACTGAAGGAGATAATATGTAATATAGTGGATATAGAGTGATCACATAAAAGCAGGGCTGGACTGGGACAAAAAATCAGCCCTGGCATTTCTGGCCCAGGTGGCCCACCAAAATCGACTTAGGCCAGACGTGACGTTGCACAAGATTGGGGCCATGACAACTAGACTACCTTGTTGTGCAAATACATTTTTCTCGCAGCTTTTTTATTTTTTAATTAACATTTCTTGTTGAAAGCTATTTTTCATTTTTAACAAATGCTTTAAAAAGGTGGTGGCTACATGTCCCCAGCGTCCCCCGTGTCTCCCTTCTCCCTCCCTACAGGTTGAGCCACTCCGTGCTTACCGCTTCACCTCCACTCTCCCCCTGATCTCTCTATCCCTCGGCCCTGTCACTCTGCTCCGCTAACACACACCTCCTCTTCTGCCTGGCAGGGGCCACAGCTTTCCATTACTCCTTAATGTGCCTGTGCCTGTTCTACATTGGTTATTACAGCTGATGTGGAAGCTACCGCAGGCCCGGTAGCAAACATATCGGTTATTTCACGCATTTGGCTGCAACCGTATGAAGACTTTTTTTTTTTTTTTCTGTACGCAACGCAAGAAACAGAGAGCAGAGGGGGTGGGGCTAGTAAGAGATGTAAGTAAAGAAAATTACCCAATGGGCCGCTGTCCATGCTTTATGGGCCGTTTGTTGGCCCAGTTTTTAAAAACAGTTGTATAAATAAACAATTTACGTTGCATCGGACCCAAAGGTGCGTCAGCCCACCGGGCATTTGTACGCTTTGATTGCCAGTCCACCCCGGCATAAAAGCCACAAGCAATGTATGTGTATAAGCAAGCACAATACATTCCTATAGTTTACCTCTAACCTCAAACTGTTTTTGTTCCTCATTCTGTTTTTGTTTTGTTTTAACTGAAAGCATTCACCTGAGTTGTTTGTTTTGACTTTTTTTTTTCTCTGTTTCCTACCCAGCCTTCAGCTCAGCCATCCATTCTCTGGATGGGGCGACGCAGCGAACCGACTTTACCTCCATCCTCAGGGAGTTTGGGAACCACTACGTGCAGGAGGCGGTGTACGGCTTCCAGGAGTCCTGTACCATCTGGTACCCCAACAAACAGGTCCAAAGACAGCTGTGGCTGGAGTACCAGGATATTAGCAAAGGTAGGGCACACAGCCACTCTCACACATGGTGAGCGCATTTGTTAAAGAATTATATTTATAAGTGAAAACACTCGCAGAAATTATTGGCCTGAGCATCAAAGGTAAGGTGAACGTGTTTATGACTGTGTGGGATGTTTGAGGAACACAGTTTAATTCCTGCAGTTATTTATATATCCATTGATTGTACAGATTCCTAATCTGTCACTCCCACACAAACTACATTGAGGCAGGTGATGCTGAGTGTGTGTGTTGGGATGGACTGGATTATTATGTTACACATTTAGAATTGGCAGGACTCTTGATCATACTTCAGGTGCAGAGTAAACGCTTGTCAGGAGAAATACTTAAGCCTCCCATGAGACCTCTTTTAACAAAGCTCTTCTCTTGTTCCTGTTTTTTTTTCTCAGTTGTACCCAGTTGTAGAGAAATGTAATGGACTCCCAGGGTGACAGTCTTTCAGAAAGGCTCTTGAGGGCTTTTTTTCAACCATTAGGTTGTTTTTTCTGCACTCTTTATGGAAGTACCCCTTGTCGACTGTATTGGTAGATCTGTTTTGGGTTGTGGGTGGTTGTGTAGGCACAATAAACCATGCAAACAAACACAAGCCAGCACCTCTCATTGCTAGAGCTGGGTATTTAACCTCAAACCTCAGAGAAAGATTTCACTTTAAAAAAAAACAAGGAAAAAGCTTGGTGTGCTGCTGGTCAAATGTATTTCTTTCATTTCAAATGTCACCTTTATTGTTTGATGTGGTGAAACTCCAGACACAGCACTTCCTTTGGAAGCCACTGATTTAGTCAAAGTTCATGTACAGCTGCTTCTGTTAAGATAACATCGCTTCTTGTGTTAAATGTTTTTGCAGACATACATTTATCTATCCCAAAATAAGGTGTTGTTTTTTGTATCATGACAAAACTGAGTTATTCGTCTTGGCGAATAATTCGTCTGTTCAACCCTACTCGCCAGTGGCTCAGATTGAAAAGGTGGAACCTTGTACATTCTGATACACACATAATGATTTTTGTACTGAATAAATGTTCAAGTTAGGGTAGGCAATTCATTTCAGGAGCATTTTTGTTATGTTTGTTGAAATTATTATTGCATTCCAATTCCAATAAATCAATATCAGTAATATAATAATCAATAAATCAAATGCTCTGACACAAAAATAATAATTTTAAAAATCTGCTACTTGTCACATGACTGTAATAACCACAACCAATCATTTCATTCGGTCCCAGCATACTTTTAATAACCAGACAGATGATACTTGTTCAAGTACTTGTTTCCCAGTTAAAGTTCCTGTAAACATCTATATGTACCAGCGGTTCCTTAAATGTTATTTAGCGTTAACGACAGCTTCATGCTTCCTTCAGTGATTTTATAAGAAGGATCAAACCATATTGGTATGTTGCTTTGTGTGTTGTTTGTGTGTGACGCATCACACACGATGTATGCCACGCTGCTTTCACCTTCTGTTCGAGTCTCACACTAAAGGAGTGTGTGTTGTACATCACAGTGTGGCTTTGCGCTATAATCAGCATTGTCCTCAAGCAATTACAGTAAACTACACAAGCACTCTCTAGAAGCACTTGAAGCACTTGTACTTAAATAACAATCAAAGAAGCAATGTCTTTGCTCTTAGTTTTATTACTCGAAATGGCAGCATATGTCAGCCATCCATCTTTTTGTCACCTGTGCTTGTTTTTTCAGTAAGTTGCAGCAGAGATAAGTAATAGCCCGTCTCTCCCCGCCGCTTCACCTCAATGGCTCCAAACTGTCCGCCATCGTTTCCTTTGTTTGCCTCGGCCACTTTTCTTCTCTTCCCTTACTTTGTCCAAGGACACCCCTGCTGCGCTGCGATGTTCACTCCCAGTTACCTCTCGCTGACAAATGGCATTAGATGGCAGTGTTTTCCCACCCTCGTGAAAAGTGCATTACTCTTCATTTTCAGTCGCCTCTGACACACCAATTGGAGACGCTGGTAAACGATTCAACACAATCAAAAAAATGCCATTCTCCTCCTTCTCAGCATCTTATTTTTTTATTGTGACGTGACTTGAAGTTTTTCATTTGGATTGGTGTCAGTGAATCTGCGCTTTCCAAATATTTTTCTGCTTTCCTCAAGATTATATACGTTGTGCACACACCAAAAAAAATGTATGTGTGTGTGTATATATATATATATATATATATACGCATATTTGTACAAGAATTAAATCATGATCAATTTCCTTTAATTACATATCCTGTTGTTTCATTTTATTTTCGTGAAAATAACTGATGCAGTAAATGCAGCTGTAATTCTTGGGAAAGTTTCTTTGAAATTCATTTGCAATTTCTTACTAATGTAAGAGAAAATAGAAATAGTTTTCAGTTGGTGTACTTCCGGTTATTTAATCCCAATTAATTGCCAGCAAAACCTATTTGTAGTCAGTAGCAGGCCAACATGTTGTAATGTGAAATTTGCAGGTAGACTAGCACATGTGTCAGCATATTCGGAAAATGAAGAGTACAATAACAAATTTATAATAAGTGAATATTTACTTGGATTTCAGTGGATTAGTTCTTTTAAAGCTGGTTCATCTAGAATTCAACTACTGCTGATAAACTCAACTACTCAATTAACTAAGCTTAAGTAAATGCTCAGGACGTTGTCTCTGTTTTCCCTATAATTAGAGCAAAATTAGTTTGTTCCAGGGAAATTTCTGGGAAATTATTAGAAAACAGTGAACCTGTAAACAATTTTTCCATCACAAATGAACAAAAATGTGTTCATGCTAATATGCCTTGCTGCAGGCTTATAGATTTCATCTCTGTTGGATTTATGATATGCAACAACACAATGCTGTCCATAGTAAAAAATAATCTTATTGCTTTTCATTATTATTTATGTTTATTTACAACTACTTGTACAGCACCATTACTTTTCACTTTGCTGTTTGCCATTGACCAGGCTGTGGATGTAACACTAACAGGAGGGCATATTTTCCTCAGCCTACACTCAGCCTGTTATCAGTCCCCATGTTGAAGCAACAATTGAAACATCAGATTTGGCCTATGTGGGACTGAAAATCTGATTGTGTGAAATCTATACAGAATCTGTTTTTCCTGACAGACAGAGAGCATGGTGATTACGTTGGGCTGTGAAGATGGGAAATGATTCAATAAGCGGGTAACTGTTTCAGCCTGGCCCAGGACCATCGGTTCCCTAGGAAAAAAAAAAAAAAGATTCCATTGGCAAAAACTTGAAATCAGAGTCATCTTTCTTAATCTCTTCCCTGCTTCTTGGAAACGTCCTGGCCTTTTGGAGGGAGTAATGAGCTCACAGGAGAGTTTGATGATCCATGTCCTCGCCCTTTGCTCCAAATACAAGATGTGCCCGACTGTAGCCTCCCTCCATATTCAGTGAGAAGTGGGGCTGATCATTTTCTGCATATTAGCTGCCTGGGGTACAGCTGCTAGCAGGAGTTTTAAGGATTTATGTAAAATGTTAATAATTATATATGGAATGGAATCAGATTTTTAGGAAAAGATGGATACTGCGCGTCCTTCACAGGATACTTTGGAGTCCATTGGTAGAAAAACGAGTTTGTTGAATTCACCTCATTTATGTCACTGTAGCAGCTCAAAGCTCTTCATTTGTATAAATTGCAGATATTTGGTTTATGTGATTTCATCCTTATGAGGAAAATCTCATTCACATAATCAAATACCGTGTGGGCTGCTTGAAAAAAAGGGGAAAGCTTTTGTGGATTCTCATAAATACAAAATTGCACTGTTACCTAAAACAATCACTTCTCCAGCGTGGATTTTCACTTTAATACAAAATCAATAAAAAAAGTCCCAGGATCTGTGATATTTTGCGGCAATTCGACTGTGAATTATAACGCAGCAGACCGGAGCTCAGTGGGTGAAAGAAGCACATAGTATGTCACGGTCTGTAAAGTTAATTGAAGACTTACACCACTTGTTTCCTTATGACCCAGGAACTTCAAAATAGCACACAGAGACACACGCACACATATATGTACACATACACAATGCCGAAGTATCATTGCTGTATCAGTCATGATTGTAGAGACGCAGCCATAGCTGATTAACCACAGTCTGTCAGTGTGTGTGCGTGCGTGTGTGTGTGTTTGGCCATGATGCCTTGTCTGGGTGATTAATAGCACTTTCTTCCCTACACTAGGTTGTGATGAGTTTCCTATTGTCAGACACATGACCTCAATTACCACGCCAGAGATCAGACACAAATACCCAGAAAGTCACTGCTGCTCTGTTCATGTTGCAGCGGTTTATTACATTAAAGAAATGCATTTGATTGGAAAGTTAAAGACCTTTAAAGGCCATTAGAAGAAATTCAGTTAATACAGTTTTATTTGTGTTATGTAATTGGTTATAGACTAATGCTTTGCTTATAACTTAGATATATCCACATCGACTGAATACCTGTGATATCCGGTGTTGCACTTCCTAGTTCAGCCACGTATAATGGACAGGCACTACAGTATTTAAAGCTGCACTAATGAATATATTTACAAGAGCAGATTTCCATTTAAATAGAAATGTGCCAGGTGCAGTGATAGTCAGAGAATACAACCTCTTTACACCTTACTTTGCGCCTGGATTATGTGCCTCTCTGCCTTTTAACTAGCAGAAGTGCAGTTGGACATACGCTAAAATAGGGCTGAACGATTTTGGAAAATAATCTAATTGCGATTTGTTTTAACGAATATTGCGATTTAATGTGCGATTAATTTTTAAGCTCAAAATGGACAAGCAGTAAATCGGTGTATACACAATATTAGATAAAACTACTGTTCTTTCTTGTGTTATGAGGAATTAGGTAAAATTATTATTATGAGCAATGGTGGAGAAGATATTTTAAATTATAATAATATGAGAAAGATAATTCGAGAGTCAAGTCATGGCATTAAATAATATGATATAATATCATCAGGTTGGCCTACCTACAGACCAAAAGAAAAACTAAGTTCACCACAGTGTAGGCCTGTTATACAGTAAGGGCACAATACAAACCCCACAGTTCAACCAGCAATTAATGAGTCCTGATCTCAGTTCAAATCTCCTTGGAGTCCATCTTTCTGTGTCCCCAGTAAGCAAACAAAAATACTCAGTTTGAGGTTCAGTTTAAAAGTTGGCAAGCGAAAATAAAACCAAGTGACGCCTCTCGTGTTTAATAGACAAGCTTAGTAATTCTCCCACAACACCGGAGTTTCCCAGCAGCCTCCGATGCTGGTCAGCAGCGCACTGGCTGTAACCAGGCTGTAACTCGGGACAGACTGGGCCTCTTTCAGACTTGTGAGTTCAGTTTGAAACGCGGTTTTGCAGATATTTCCTGAGCTGACTGGTGGCTGTGTGTGAGACGCAGGCGCCGATCGCCACAATACGCTTAGCTTACTACAGCGTCTTTCTGTTGTGCATTTTTCCTGTCGGATGGCCCAACGATTTCACCCACCACCACCAACAAGTTACCCGCGGTGGCGGCTGCTACTTTCCTTCCCTGTGTGACACTAAAGTTTATGTAGTGACAGTTTCTGTCAAGCTTAAGGCCATTGTACAACAAAAAGGCAAGGTACAGCGTTGCGTGCAGAAGCATCCACTTCGAAGCGTCAACTTCGTCTGCCGACTGCTTTAATCTTGGATGTCATGTGACCATAGTATAATCGCAGCCTTTGCGATTAGAAAATCTCATATTACATCGCGATAATATCGCGAATGCAATTAATCGTTCAGCCCTACGCTAAATGCACTTGCGCCGTTAGACAGTGTTCTATATATCATTTAAATAAGGCCTGAGATGTTTCTATACTGCTGTACTAAAGTCTTATCTTGTGGACTGCTCCAAAATGTTTAAAGAACTGCCTCCAAACTTCTTTAAAACACTCCTAAAATTGGGATAGTACCAATGGCATCTCAAAATGCCTTCCGAAAATACAGAGTGGATGTGAATATGATTAGCCTTATTTAGCTTCCTACTTCTCTCGTTTTCTTAGTGAACTGTCACATGGAAAATTTGTGAAGACCAGTATGCTCATAAACAGTTTCAGGATAATTAGATGCTTTGGAGTTCTGTCAAAACACTCCAACAGCAGTTAAAATTTGCTTCAAAAACACCTAAAGGTGTCATTATGGAGCTTTTTTGGCTGTTAAATGTCATATTAAATTGAAAATACTGTATACAGATGGAAATTTCAGACACAAGCAAAGGTGTGTCTGCAGAGAGCAAACAGAGTCACTCAATCTCTTCCTTTTGTTTCCTGTATCAATCTATATGTCTTTCTTTATTTACTTATCTACCTCTTTTCTTTCTGCGGCGGAGGCTCTCAAACTATCCTCCTTACTTTCTCTCTCAATTAAATCACCATGACCTCCTTCCTCAACCTCAGTGCCCTCCCCCACCAAGTCAGGTGTCAGCTCCTCACCAACCTCCAGCGCAGCATTGCGTGCTGGTATGTGTGTAAGTGTGATCACCCTGCCAGCAGCCAGGTAAAAATAGGTGCCTTATTTATTCTATTAGGGCCTGTCATTTTAACAAAGAAGCAGGAGAGAAAATCTTGCTCCCGGCGCAAGAGAGTAGAGCAGAGGAGGAGGGGGAGGAGAGTGGTGAGGAAGAGGAGGAAAGACATGGGAGGAATTATTCGCAACTGGCCCTGACCTCTGTGAACACTCTACACCCGCACACATCACACACACCTCAGATTAGCACAACCTGCCCTGCCTGGTTACCAGCTGGGAATTATGCAACACTCACTGCTCAAACCTGACAAAATGCTTCTCTTTATATACATCTTTGTCTGTGTCTTATTTTTGTGCATCAGGATATTGTGGTGACTTTATAAAATTCAGACTCTGTATCAGATTAGGTTATTGCCTGGATCCAGATAAAAAATGGCTAGTATTTTTACTTTTAAATACATTAGTACGTTGAATATCATTTATTTTTCTGCTTAGGTGTGTCTGGTTTAATAATTTTATAACCACCAGTAAAATATTCTTAGCCTGATAAGACTGTTTTTCAATCAAGACTGCCGTCATTGTGCCAGTACCAAAGCACTCCACTGACTCGGCCCTTAATGACTTCTGTCCTGTCGCAGTTACATTCATCAGTGCCAAGTGCTTTGAGAGATGCGTTCTTTCAAACAAATCTGTAAGCCTGCTACATTGGACCCACACCAGTTTCCCTATCGCTGCAACAAGTCAAAAAAGGGCACCATCTTTACAGCACTCCAGTCTGCCCTAATACACCTGGACAGTTCATACGCCAGTATGCTGTTTTTTCACTTCCGTTCAGCATTTAACACTGTAAATTTTATAAATAACAGCAGACCCCAGTCTATTAAGTTGGACAACATCACCTCCTACACTATTACCCTGAACACCAGTGTGCCACAAGGCTGCATACTATGGCTCCAACACCATAGTCAAGTTTGAACGTGACACCATGGTGGTAGATCTGATCAGAGATGATGATGAGTTGGCCTATAGGCATGAAGGACAGCACCTGACCATGTGGTCTGCAGACAGCAACCTGGAGCTTTGGGGGATGCTGTATAAATGTGGAACTACTCGCCTGATTATCAAAGATATTTGATTCAATGCCTCCCACCATAACCATGGACTTTTTACCCTGCTTACATTCAGCAGGCATTAAAGGAACCTACGCTCTTGCACCAGCAGGCTCACTAAAAGCTTCATCCCTGAGGCTGTGACCCTGCTGAACTCCACACCTTAAATCTACTCGCACTCTCTCTCCTCGCAGTACTTCAACATACATGTTATTTACATAATTGATATTTTAAACACTGTTCAATAATGTACATTTAACCAACTGTGCATTGTGTTACTCACTATGCAAATGCATAGATGCAGTTCATACTGTACATACAACTTTATATTTGCATATTCCCTAACTGTCCATTTTTCCTCTAGATGTTTTTAATATATTCACATATATTCGTGTGTATATATATATATCTCGACTTAAACTATAGTGCTTACCTCCTGCACTGTATAAGAAACTATTTCTGCACTTGTGGTTAGATGCTAACTGCATATCATTAGCTTTGCAGATAGCTTACCCACAAAGTCATCCTCAAGTGCGTGTCCTTCCTGTTTAATCCAAACAAAAGTTTACCAGCCCGCACCTGCCCAGGTAAACCAGAGAACAAAAGGCCACTGAGCGCGCCACAAGTGCTCTTAACGAACTCTATACATGCGCACATCAAATCCACATGTGAAACACAAAGCAAACCTACACACTACTAGGCAAAAAACTGTAACACTAAGTACTAAATACCATTTTCAGTAATCTTACCAAACAATCGCAGCATCAACAGGAAAATCACGACCGGACGAGCCCCCAATTTGTCATAACCCGGCTCAAAGGCCATGACAAATGCAGAGAGGACACGGAAGATTGCCAAAAGTAAACATATTTATTGGAACAACGTAAATAACTAAACTAATAATCAACGATATAGAGTGTGTTAGTCAGTGAAATCAGTGGTGTAGATTTGGATGAGTGACAAGTATGGAGCTTGGGTGTTGAGGAGTAGTAACAAACATAATGTAACAAAACAAAGGAGTGCTGCTGCTGGCAGGAGTGGGACCAGATCAGAGAGAGGCCGGAGTATTTATCCTCCCACAGCGTCTGGCCCAGGTGCTCCCAATCTGGCTTACGGGCACTGATACCTTCAGGGACAAAAGGGGAACAGTAAACTGCCCAACACCACACAGTTAAACACCCCACTAGGCAGGGCCGTCACAATCCGTACTCTGCATTTTGACCATAAAGTTGAATCTAGTCTTATAAGACATTATGCTGAAGCTTTTTGTAAAACAGTAATATAGATTGTTATTTAGATGCATTAGCTAACATAAAATATAGGTTAATGTTTAAATTTAGAGAGCAAGTAAGCTGGAAGACTTTTAAGAGACACACCTCTAGTTACTGATTATACCATCTGTGCCACGAGAGCGCCTAGTAACACATTATTCAACAGAACTGTGCGAAAAAGAAAGAAATACGAGCGGGAAATTAATTTATATATAGTACGGTGTAAACTGTGTGCGGCGGTATGCATGGCACTGTGCGGCGACCATTATCTGCAGTGGTAACTAGACCAACACGATCACAATGTTTTACATGAAGAAAGAAATAACTGAATCTGTAATATTTATAGAATTTACAAAAAGGCGTAGATAATTAAGAATTTATCACTTTTCATTTTACAAAACTGCATTTTTTTTTAAGGGAGTCTGGATTCTTTTTCCCGCAGCAACAAAGGACATTTTAAAAGTTGAAACAAACTGTGTGATTGCAAATCTGCTGTTGATATTAGCAGGTAAGAGTTACAGTGTAGCCTACGTGTTTGTTTCCTCTTAATGGGCCATCTGTCATTCTCCCAGCTCCTACATTGTCACCCAGAATATGACATGTGGCAGTTATGTCTGTTCTCAGTTAAATAACAAAGGATCCAGACTATTTATTGAAAACTTCATGTATAAATACATGGTTTATAACTCACTGTAATGTAGATATCACAGATTCATGTGTTTGTGTTTGTTAACAACTTGATCTCCTTCTTTGGACCCTCACAAGGTGGGGATGTTGTATAAATGTAGGGGGGGGGCATCATGTGGAGCAAGTTCCCTAATTGTCAAACAGATACTCAGTTCAATTTCATTTATATAGTGCAAACTCATAAAATAAGTTATAAGACGGTTCAGAGCTCACCTGAGTGCAATGTTCTAGTAGCATAATGTTCTTGTAGAATAATAAGGTACTATGAGCTCTTTAAGATAAGATGGTGCCTGACCATTAAGGGCTGTGAAGGTGTGCAGAAGGATTTCAAATTTGATTCTGGATTTTGCAGGGAGCCAGTGCAAAGAAGCTAATACAGAAGAAACATCTTTAGTCAGTACATGTGCTGCAGCATTCTGCATACCTGGAGAGTCTTAAGGGACTTATTCCGGCAGCCCGATGATAAGAAATTACAATAATACAGCCTAGATGCATGGACTATATTACCAGATGTATTGTCCAGCAGTTATCTAGTGTGTTACCCTGTTTGATGACTTCTCTCCGAGCGCTGACACTGGTCCCATGCCAAAGACAGAAATAACACAGAAAATGTCAAATGTTTTTGAACATAATGTTATATTGTGAGCCTTTAGCCTAAAACTGTTACAGCCAACAATAAATATTCTAAATGTTCAGCTCTCATTCTAGGTCTCCAAATGTTGGTCGGAGTTGTGCACTTTTTATGGTCATATTGTCTGATATCTTAGAGCAGTCACAGAAAGACTTGCATTGGAAAACATGTCGTTTCTGTACAGTACAAAGCACACAATTAATGAACATTTAAAAAAAGCAGGCATTGCTGTTAACATTCACCTTATATACAGCTTCATTAGAGAGGACTGTGTGTCCTGAAGAAATTAGTTGTTGTATGAGCTTCTGAAGTTTTAAAAAAAACACAGTATTTATACACTTAATCAAATAACTTTTATAACCTTTTTAATCACCATATACTGGCAGGAGGCCACATAGCTGTGCTTTAGCAGATATACATTAGGGACTTTTAATTCCAGTATCACTGTAATTATCATTTAAAGGGACCACAGAGTGGAAAACTGCATTTACCTTAGCATAGTTACATAGTACATGGAACTGGCATACTGTGAGCTGCAGTCACCATTGTTTACTCCTGATCTTGTGCAAATCTTGTGCATTCAAAAGACCACTGAAAAACAGGCAAATGCCAAAATGCGCTAGGAGTTTTATGATATCTGGGATGATTAATATATAAACTCCAAAAATCTACATATACCAGTCCACTGTGAAGCAGTCATTTAATAGAGCTAAAGCTGGAGGTTGTTAAATATGTCTAACATTGTGCTTTCACAATTATAAAGAGAAGATATTTTATGGTTTTCCCTCTGATGTCCTCCAGCAGCTCTGCCTCAGCTCTGTGGTTTATGAAGTTTCCTGATGGGCAGATAGCTTTACATGTTGCTAAAGTTGCTGAAGCGATGGACATTATGAGAAAAATAATGTTGTTTTAAATTAAAGCATGCAACAATTTTCTATTAGAAACACTATATATAGAAGTATGAACCTGAAAAAGAATTTTCTATGCCACATTTATATAGGGGAGACCGGGTATGGTTGTAACAAGGGGAGAGTTGTAACAACAATTCCACCAATTAGAGATAAGATAGGAATAAGGTAATCTCAGTATTTACCTACGTACATCCCATTCACATGTTGGTGTGTATCGGCATTCTATATTTTCCATACTTCAAGCACTGACAGTGACTCTGATTAAGAATATACACACATTGACACACACAGACACACACCTCTTAGACCTGCACTCACTGCACTCTTACAAGAAGGAGGTCTGGCTACATGAGGTTAAAAATAACAGAACAGAAGAAGTGGGTACTTAAAGAATGAGCAATCCTACCTGCATCACAAGGCTAGCCACCATGGTTACATAGACAAAGAAAAACCTTGTACATTGAGTTAATGTTCAGGGGAAGAAAAAAAAGTTCAACATGTAAAAGTATCAGAAAATAGTTTCATCAACAAGTAAAGCAAGGGCAATTCACATGTATAAAATGTAACAATTATGATTTCATTTAATTGTTCTTTCTACAGTGTAATACTCAACAACACATCTAATATAAAGTGTGGCTCTATGACACCAGTGTGTTTTTTAGGGGTCTGTGGAAACATTTGAGAGCCTCGACTTCTTTGTCTGACCTCTTTTTCTCTCTCCTGCCGATGGTTTGTGAGAGACAGGTGAGGTCAAGGAGCGACATTAAAGCATGAGTCCAGTCCAGTCTTCAGGGGAAAAAAGAGGAGAGAGTGGGGAGGGCAGAAAAGAAGGTGAAAGATGAGGTGAGGAAAAGATTGAAGTCATTAGACATACGATGGACAGACTAGCTGAATGAAGAAAGTGCAGACTTATCAAAAAATGAGGAGTAGGAGTTCGGCGAGACAGTATGAAGGAAATAAAAAAAAGAAGAGATGACAGCAGAGGAGGCGAGAGGAACACATTATAAAGAGTAAAGAATGGCTATGACGAGGAGGAAGAAGAGGAGGAACAGCAGAGAAGATCTGAGGAGGTGTGGGTGGAGGTGTTGGAGGATATGCCATCTGCCTCTCAGAGGAGGCAGGGTGATGAATGTCTTTTGCTTGTTCAGTTACCAGACAATTACAGAAAGACGTGGAGCAAATGTCATCTAACTCGAAAATGTCGTTTCTGCAAGCGTGAGCTTGCATGCATTTTCAAATGTCTCTGCTTCCATGTGTGAATCTGTTTGTGCATTTGTTTATGCGTGCACGTGTGCATGTATTGAGTGAGTGTGTTTGTTATGAGACTGTGTGTGGGTGCGTGTGCAATTCTGCAGCAGAAGAACAGAAAAGAGTCTCATCCAAGTCATCAAATCTAACAAAGTGGAACTGCTCCAGCAGCTAAAGTTGAAGTTGGAGATGAGAAACAGATTGTTCGGCTGCTCTGCCACGAAACTGGTTGATAACCGAGCCTTGTGAGCACATTTACAGACAACTTCAGAGTCTAGAGTGTTTACATGCTACAGGATTACATAAATCCCATTACCGCAGGCTTATATGAAAATATAAACAAAGAAACATGCTACTAGTACTGAGAAGTCACTAATCAAATTATAGCCAGATGGATGGATGGATAGATAGATGACACTCCTGTTGATGTCAAACTAAGTGTCTGCAGTGAGGATCAGACTCTCTTCCAATGATTTGTGCTCGGCTCCGCATACAAAAATATCAAGACAATTCAACTTCGGCGGCGGGCGGGCGGGCGTGTGCGTGAGGCAACCTCACTCTCACAGGGACACTTGGTTTTATATTTGATTATTTTAATGTTTAAGTTGAGATTTACAAGAAATATTTTTTTTTGCTTCTGTGTAAAGGGAATAAAGGGAGTGTTTGCAAAGGACATTTTATTGCACTTTTATATATATAGCAGCACATTTAAATTAAAAGTGCGCAATACTTTGCGTTAGAATTCATTATTAAATTTTGCGCATAACTATGTGATTAATCGCGATTAAAAAATGTAATCGTTGCCAGGCATTAATATATAAAACTATAAAAATGTTAGTTTTAGTTGCCAGCTAAAGATGTTGTAGAGAAAACTAAATAAACATGTTCAATGTTTTGCAGATACATTCAATATGAATATTTTGTGTTGGTAGTGAACTGTTTGCCACAGAAGCTCGTTGCATTCACCAAGGAAACAACACATGATAAACTTATCTTGTAATTATGACTTCCATATCTCATCAGGCTTATTATCTCATAGTTATCTTACCTAATAATTATGTAATAATTACCTTGAACCTAATCATAATTGTCAGATCGGAATCTTGTTATTATGAGACATCAAATATATCTAGCTATATACTGTCGCTTCACTGCTGTTGTGGAGTAACAATGGTACTCGGGTCAGAAAGGGCAACTTATGGAACAAAAAAAGTAGTGTCCATGGTATGCACGCAACTTTCTGCTAACAATCCCACAATGCAACATGTCATACTTAATTGATTAGAATATTACACCTTTCAGTGACGATGACTTCTAAGTGTCTCAAATTTAAATTGACCTCTAACTCTAAATGTAGGGAGATGTGAATGAGTGAACAAGGGAGTTATTTCAGACAGTCAAGTGATTAAACAATTAAACCATGTAGTCAACTACAAACTTTCCAGTACTTAAAAAACTCTATTTACATGTGCGAAAAGGAGTAGGAAGAACTAAAACTTATGTCCTCCTATCCCTTTGTACCCTTTATACCTTAGTAAGTAATACGTCTACAGAGATAATCAATCTATAATCAAAGAAAATACATATTCAAAAGTCATTTTCACATACATATATTTACATGAACACACAATATATACTTCACATTTTCACTATGATCCCAAGTAAATATTAGCACTGTATTTCTCTGTACCTCTGAAATATAATTTCTTTGAACATATTTAAATGTATTGTGTTTATACATTGCTTTATTATTATTCCACAATTTAATCCCACTGACAGATAAACAGAAACTTTTCCTAGTAGTTCGAAAACTGGGAAAACTTACCTTTCACCTTAAGTTATAACCACCGTCTCTTTCAGAAATCCTTTTCTGTATATTGTCAGGCAATAAATTGTTTCTGGCCTTGAACATGATTACTGCTGTTTGAAATTCAGTTAGATCAAATAGCTTTAATGCTTTGACTATGAAAATAATGAATTGGTGTGTACCAAAAATCCAGTGTTATGAATGCTTGAAGTATAAATAAAGATTGCAATTAATTTTGATATGTGTTTCCCCAAACCTCTACACAGTAATTTAAATATGGTAATACCAGTGAACAATACAGAATGTGGAGTGATTTGTGATCCAGAATGTGCTTTCCTTTAGCCAGTACTGAAAATGGAGGGGCGTGTGTGTGTGTGAGCAAAATTGAATACCATGTCATGTCCAGTGGTGTAGTCTACGTGATACGCAGGTATACACCGTATAACCACTAGGAACGGTCAAAGATTTCCGTATACCCACTTAAAATAGCGAGATGATACGTAACAACACCGTTTTGTGACAGAACGTTCACATCTTCATTCATAAATTCCCCCCATCTGTGTTGTGAAGCTCTGGGGTGAGCTCAATCTCAAAACGTTTTGCACCGGTTTGCAACATTTTCGGATCGAACGACATGTTTCCTTGCAACGTTGCGCAATGGTCTGCAACCGTCTTCGAGGTATGTTTGCTCCCGTTTGGTGGGCGTGTCTCAGGTGTTACCCAATCAGCTGCAACAAGTTTGTAAACGCAATGGCGTTAAAAAGGCAGGAAAATAACTAATAACTAATGTGAATAAAACTAAAATAAAACGCAAACTAAACTCAAACTAAAATAAAACGCAAACTGAACTCTTTTAGTGTTTTCGTAAGCCTACAGCTAAAGCTGCTGCCACTCCGGGTGTCATTGCAGCTGCAGCAGATGACACGAACGTTACTGAAACACAGAAAACGAGCCAAGGTTGATGCTATCGTAATGTTACCTGTTGAGTGAAAATAGCATATAGGCCTATTAATGCTATTAGTAATGAAACTGTAGCAGCATGGTCTGTCTATTGAATTGAATCTAGAACTAGTTAATTACGTGTGTGTGTGTGTGTGTGTGTGTGTGTGTGTGTGTGTGTGTAGAAGTAGCAGTTCCTGGATGCTTGCTCATGCATTTAAGCTAATACAGTATACATAGCCTAAGTTTGACAATGGTTTTTGGAAGATAAGTGTGTTTAGGAAGATGTGGACCCCTTTTAGTGTCCTCAGTGCCAATATTCTGTAATGATTCTGTAAGAATGAGTTTTGGTGATAGAACTGCACAGAGGCCTATGTTCATTGTTATTACTGCTACTGAAAAGGCTCATTTTCCCCACCTGTAACTGTCATTGGCTGTTAAAATCTTTGCATTGTAGCCTAAGTAGTCCTTCAGAATGCTCTGTTACATATACATGCATACTGTATGTATTAGTGAGTGTAGTGGCGCTTATGAGACGTCACGCTGGGATGGTTGAGTATGAGGCTGGGAGAGAAAAATCACAGTATACTCACTAGAAAAAAATACACCACTGGTCATGTCATTGTATGTAGCCTAATAGGAGAAAATAATGTTGGTAACCATGTTTAGATTTTCTCATAATTATAACATTTGGATCTCATAATTAAGAGATCGTTTTTCTCAAAACTGGATTATACAATTATAATATTACTGAATTATAAGATAAAAATGTCACAATGATGAAATACTAAGTCATTATTTATAATATATATATATATATAAAAATGTCCGCTTGCATGACCGCATTTACATGCATTTCCTCAGCCAACACAGTACATGCATGTAATGAGGACTGTATATGATACAGAACTTCACATTGTCACTAATTTCATTTACACATATATCAGTGCTTGAAGTGAAAATAATACTTGCCACGTGACATTGACAAGCTACATTCAGCACACGGATGCTTGAGCGGCACCCGAGCTTCTCTTCTCCCTCGTCTCTCTACGCCGACAGAGTTTAGCAGGCAGAGAGAACGGGAACAGGTGAGCGTCACGTACCGCCCAGAGAACCCCGAGGGCAGAGGAGAGTACCAGCAGCTTGGGAGAAGTCCTGGTACGCCAGAGAGTAAAATGTCAAGGTGCCGGTACTGCGTACCGGGGCGTTCCGGCCCACTTAAAGCACTGACATATTTTTTTTTTTAAATTTATGGTGCTGCTAACCTGGCAAGCAAGACGTAGCTTTATGATGTACATAAATATGCCTCAAAGTAAAGGAATGATGAGGAAGCAGAGCATTAGGAGCATATACATAATGTATATGTAACATACAGTGTATAACAAATGAGAAAAAGAAAATAATCAGTTGTGTTTGTTCTTAAGAGTCTCCTGCCTCAGGTCTGAGTGAACACTTCAGATATTATGTTGCAGAAAAACTTGTTATTCTTGCTGGTATTCTAAAAGCAATGGGTTCTCTTAAGTGACAGAAATTGTGACTTCATGGGAAAATCACAGAATCTCAAAGAACCATTTTCATCCCTGTATTTATGTTTTTTGTAGACAAACAAACTATTATGTATTTGAATGTGTAACTGTAGCCTGGTGGTGGAAAATTCTACTTTTTAAGATAAATAATATGTAAACCAACCATCAAATTACTGTTTTGAGCCAGACTCGCGGGACAAATTTCACTAAATCCTTGTGTAACGTTTCAATCAGATTGTGAAATCCACATAGTGCAGATGTGGTACTCACAGACACTTACAGTTCAGCGGACAAGCATGGATAGTTATCCCATATGCTTGTGTGCTCATACATTCACACACATCCAGACACACAAGAAAAAAAAGAAACGACTGGCAGCCTTAAATCTGCTATCTACCAGACAGCTGTGAGTCATTTTCCTTGCTCAGCAAAACAGCCATTTCAGGTTTATTTCATCAAAAGTGGAAGCCTAAAAGATATCATAGGGAATGAATAGTCTGTCTGAGTCAGCGTAGTGTTTGATAACTTGGGGTGTTTAAAGTTTTGAGGGAAAGGATAGGGGGCGTAGGGAGTTGCTTGGAGCCACTATGAATGCAGTATTTAAGGGCCACAAATGAAGTTTTCACAGCTTTCTTTAAACTCTTGCAAAATATCTATACATTAAGCTGTAATGTATTACTTTGGCAAATATATTTTGTAGATAAAATAGGGGATGCAGTATCATACAGTAGTGTGTGCACTGTAAATCTACTCAGATGAATACCTGAAGTAAGAGGTGTAATGTTATTTTTCTGACAAGGACTTGTGCAACTCTGCCTTCAGTGACTTATGTTTACATATTGTACTACTGATTTGTTAAATAAAATATTTCTAATAATAGATAATAGTATTAGGCTTGTCAGCGAGGTAATTCCACCCAGACAATGTTTGTCTTAATCAACATAAGGGACGTGTGTATACAAGTGGATGTATCTGTTGTGGTGTTAAATCTATGTATTTCCTCGTCTGTACAGACTGTGAAAACAAACCTCCTTGAAAAAAGGACAATAAAGAATCTACTGCATGCATTTTCACTGGAAAGGTATTTCTTTCCAGACTAGATCTGCATTTGTCAGGCAAAACCAGCTCGTAGTGACAAAAGCATGAATAATTGTTTGGTTTAATTGTTGTTATGTGTCACTGAAGGAAAAATAGTGTAGTGCTGTTACGGCACCAGGAGCCTCTTAGCAAGTTTTTTTTTTGCTTGGGTGACCGCAGATCAGAGAACAGTGAATCTTTTTTGCTATGGCCCTATGCATTTTCAAAGTCACTGACACACAATGTCGCCCTGCTGACCAGCCGGCGTCTGAGTCCCTTTTTTAAAGATATGACAACGCTGATAGTGCTTGCATTATGCTAAATAATTGTCTCACAATGCAAGGCAGTAAAAATGGCCATTCATTTTACAGTTTATGTAGTTGTGTTAGTTGTGAAAGCAGCACTGACATAATTTATTTTACACCATTTGGGTGCAGTAAAATTGCAGCGACGATTAAGAGGAAAGTGGATTTTTTTTTTAAACTGTTTCCCATTTTTGTCTTGTGAGCACTTTAATTTTCAATGAAACACTGCTTTTCTTAACCTTGAGCGAATTACCCAGTGAAACAAACCCAACAACCCTTCACCTTCACCTCTTATCTGAAATACACTACTCACTGAAGTACAGGCGGCAAGCCAGTTGTGATTCATTATGTATTGTAGCCCTCCTTGTGTTATTCAGTATTTTCTAATCATGTCCTACATGATCTATTTCAGTCTAGCCACTCCAACATCCACTCTTCTCCACAGAAATTTAATTCCACTCTCAGCCAGTCAAGGTCATCCCACAGATGAAATTTTAAACATTTGATTCTCCTTGGCGGCAACACGTGGAGGAGGAGGTGGAGGAGTAGCCGGCCTGGCATCACCATCACTCTCCCTCCTTTCAGCACTCTCTCTCTCTCTCTCTCTTATTATTCTTGGTTTTGCTCTTGCCAGAGAACAAGCATTTTGACCCGTTTAGCATCGTTTCTTTTCCAAGGACTGAGCTTTCTGTTGTTGTTTTTTCTTTTTCCTTTTTCATTGTCTAATCTTTCTTCCTCCCTCTTTAAGTCCTCCCTGCAGGGAATTCTCTGTTGAGTTCTAACTCTTACATTCTTCACACTCCGGCATTTTTCTATCATCTTTTTTTGCACCCATTTCTATCTTTTTCTCTCTGTTTCTGTTGGCCAGGACAGATTAGACAGCAGATATGCAGGGAAAGCTCTTTGTGTTTAGACCTGAGCTGTATTGGTACTTTTTGGTGGGGTTAGAGCACTGAACTTTCTATGACACATTTGATGCAATTTAGATTGTTTGGAAAGCATGTTTTTAATTTGTGCTTTTAAATTAAAGGATGTCTGGATGAAGTATGAATGATGTAGTCAAAGATGAAATATTTTAATATTGTCTGTGCCTGTAATATTGGCCTTGTATTAGACATTATTTTGTGTTTGAGCATGGTGTACAAGGTTGGTCTACACTGATTGTGACTTTAGGTAAGAGCCTCATATGAGAGCAACATTGATGACAACTAATAAATAGCACTAGACACAAACACCAAATTAAAGGCCCTGCATAACAATTGGTGTTTGCAGTTTATTTAGTTTTTAAGACCCCTACTCAAGTTTAAGTCAAGTGGAGGTAAGATGACAATTATGCGTGGTCATCAAATCCAATGTAAAAATAAAAATGAGTAAGTTTTAACTCGTCCCAAGTGAGTGAGGAATGTGTCAGTTCAGCACAAGAGGTGCTTATGTTGCCATATTAGGTCTAATATGGCAACATAAGAAAAACATGGGTGTGACTTTTTAAAATTGAAGCAAGAGGCACTTATTGAACTTGTAATATCTTACACTCCTTTGACTCTAATGCAATTTGTTTCACAATTTACACTATACAAAGTATACACAATATATCACATAAAACACGATTGCAATAGTTGTATTCCAAAGGTTATAAGTAACATTATGTAAAAGAAGCCTATCAACCAAATTTATTTACAGAGAGGTAAAGAAGGTAAGCGCCAATACACATATAGCTGTGGTTTATTTTTATTTAATGAGAGTAAATAAAATGACTGAGAATGATTCATAAAGATGCCTGATGAAACAGCGAGAAAGAGGAGGAGAGATCCCTTCCCGGAGGAAGCCAGGCCCAGAGGGAGGGCTCGCCGGCTTCTGGCCGGGTTTGCCACGGAGCCCAGCCGGGCACAGCCCGAAAAAGCAATGTGGCACCCCCCCACCATCCTTTGGACCCACCATCCATCGGAAGATCCGCAGGGGCCGGGTGCGCTGCCACATGGGTGGCAGTGAAGGTCAGGGGCCTCGACGGACCAGACCCAGGTGGCAGAGGCTGGCTCTGGGGACGTGAAACGTCACCTCTCTGTGGGGGAAGGAGCCGGAACTTGTGTGAGAGATGGAGCGCTACCAATTAGATCTGTTGGGGCTGACCTCCACGCACAGTTTTGGTTTTGGAACCTTACTCCTTGATAGGGGATGAACCCTATTCTTCTCTGGAGTTGCTCAAGGTGTGAGGCGCCAGGCTGAGCCAAGTCCCCGTCTGAGCACCGCTACATTGGAGTTTACTCCGGTGAACAAGAGGGTCGCCTCCATATGCCTTTTGGTAGTGGGGGGGAAACTCTGACTGTTGTTCAGAGTATTCGTCCTTCTTTGAGACCCTGAATGGAGTTCTGTATGGGGCTCCAGTAGGGGACTCCATAATTATGCTGGGAGACTTGAACGTGCATGTGGGCAATGATGCAGAGCACCCCTGTTTTTCTATCGAATTGTTTACATTATAAGTCACATAAAAGGTTGAAAAAGTTCTGACATTATTTATCTTTGTCTCATTATTTTACATCATAAGAACCTGGCATTTTAACAGGGGTGAGTAGACTTTTTCTATCCACTGTATGTGTGCACCGTAGCTGGCTTGTTTTCAGGAGATGGTGTTGTGTTATGAGTAGGCCACTTTTCTTTCTTACTCACTATAATGCCTTGCCTCTCTGTTGAAGAGGAATGTGGTTGTTGTGATTCAGGAGGTTACTGAAATTTCCTGAAAAAGTCTGCGTCACAGTAGACACCCCCTGCATCCAGCTGTTTGTAGTGATGTTACAGATTTTTGACAATGACAGCACTGGCCATGCTCCTTATAACTTTCTCAAGTTATAAGGAGCATGGCCACTGTACATTGCAAATACAAAAGTCTAGGTGACAAATTCTAAATCTAAAATAGGCTGGTAGGCTGCAAGAACTCTACATGCTAACATCAACAACAAACCTAGTAAGGAGAATTCCTCAGTATTGAATTAAACTTTGTCTGTAGCTCTGCCCTCCCCTCCAGCACAGTACCACACCCCATCCTATCAGTCAACCCAAACACCATCTTCCTCCTGAAGTTCAATGTGTTGACGCTGATGAGTAAACAGGTCATTTGTGCTCTGCAACATGGCCTCTCTCTCTCTAAGCACCCAACTACAGTATTTATGAATTATTTTCCTATTTACAAATCCATTCACTTTCCCTTTCTCTTTACAAACCTGACTTCTTAATTTGCAGAGGGAAACACAAATGTTTTGTCCAATCATGGCTGAAAAGAGGTCATTCCAACCTGACTGTTCATTAAGTTCTCTTCTTTCATTTAGAAACAAGAAAACTGCACCGTTTAATTGTGGCCTCACTGTTTTCCCTCACAATTTTGAAAAGTGAATTTGTTTGGTGCATTTTGATGAGAAACACTAGTCAGGCATTTTCTACAAATACCAGTAATTTCACAGTGGATTTGTACTGGCTGGCAAACAGCAAGAGTTTGTTGGACCTTGCCTTCTCCTGCTTTCATTAATAAGGGATTAGGCAAACCCTGTCTGTGTACTGTGCTGGGTAGTATACTCGTTCATTTACGATAGTGTATGTGTGTGCACTTTGAAGGCATTTTTTTCAACTTACACTTGGCTGGTCTATGATTTAATGAGGACGTGTGACAGAAATATCGTTCCCATAGAGAGTCAGAAAGCAAGAAGGAAAAAGATAGACAGAGAGAGAGAGAGAGAGAGAAAGAGATCAAGGACAGTTGGAAAAATAACTGTAAAGTCAGCTGGGATGTCTTAGTGGTAAATCTATCACCATCCCCAGTGTGTTCACAAATGTCTAAAAGCAGCAGCTTTGCCTGCTTTGTAATCTGCTGCCTGACTTGAGTAATTTTAATTTGCAATCAAGGCATATCACTGAGCTTTGTGGGTTTTGATGTTGCAAACTGTCTTTCTGCATGGGATTTGTGTGCATCTATGCACAAGTGAACCTTGGTAATATCATTGCTTCTTGTAGTTCTCATTGTAATGATGATCACATTTGACAAGCAAACCCCCACCACTAATACACAGTCAAATGATGTTCTCCTTTCAGTACAGAAAAATACATAGGTTAACACAGTGCATTTGTTGTTAATGCACTAACCCTACATTACATGCTTTTTAGTTTTCTTTATAAATACATTTGCCTGGATCCAGACCTTTGAAACTACCCATGCCACAGAGTTGACTGATTCCGGTTAGGCATCATGACATGAAACAGCGGTTTCTTGGTTGAAAAGTCATTATCCAACGAACGCCGTTGTCAGGCTGTTGTCAAGCCTTGTCAAGTTGTGCACCAGAACCAAGGAGGAGTAATAACAACAATGGCGACTGCTACAGACAGGATAGATGCTGCTATAGAGGGTGTTCTAAATCGATAGCACTGTTCATGTCAGTCGGCAGGCTAGTCCAGCACAAGTTTGTTTTCACTGTATCTCTGTGCCCCTGCTAGCTCAGTTGTCAATCATCCACAGACAACAGCACACGTCTCAGAGCTTTGTTCTTTTCACTTTGGCATGCTTTAAGTTCATAATTCCATGCAGTATTTATGATACAATTATTATATATGTTTTCTAGAGATAATAGTCAGATAGATGGTTTCCTAAGTGACTAACCTGTAAAAAGTATTTTAGCAGTTTTGAAATACAAAAATACAGAAGTTTATTTTGATACATGGTTTATGGGTATTTTATAATACAATTTGATGTATGTTGGCCCTAATTGTATGATACCCTTATTCCTACTGGGATGTGGATTTCACAATGCAAGCACGCTTACAGGTTAACACTGCGAGACCAGTTTAGTTTCTTTTTCACTCATGTTTACTATCACCTGTCAGGTGATGCTTTCTTTTCAAAATACAGAAAACCTTAAAAATAAGACTTTACCTTGAGCAATGTAACAAGCTCAACAAAAAGCCCAGTGCTATAGAAAGAAATACAGCACATAGAGAATGGTAAATCCCTTTAAATTATATTATACACACGAATGTCAACAGAGAGAAGCACGTCAGAGAATTAAAAATCTATCAGATTATTTATTAATGAACATGATTTAGCAAAGATCTTTGCAAGTGTTTACACTGCAGAGATTGAAAGGTCCCATCACAACAAGCCATACAGTATGATTTATTGACTACACTTTGCCATATTATGTAAAAATGTATTTCTGCGTGGGGTTGTCAACAGCTCTGACAATTTGCATGTAAGCATGGAGCTGAATATTAGTTTTAGTATTCTGTTATTTTCCCGCTCAGCACGTATAAGGAACTTGAGCTGCTGTTCAACACATTCCTCACATTATAGTTTAAACCTGGCAGTGATAAAACAGACCTCACACAGACTGAAATGCAGACAAATTGGAAACTGGAATTATTAGACTCTGTTGTACATTGTGCATGTAGATTGGAGGCATTGCTTGGCAGAAAGGCTGCCGGGAGAAGCTTGATCTTGTCGGGTTTGAATCCTATGGACTGAGTGTGTGTAAACATGACTGTCAAAATGAGTGTGAAGAAGGTGGCTAACCTGTGGATCTGTTTAATGATGAACAAGGAAAGTCTGCTCCTGCAAAGCACCTTGATACAATACAAACAAGCATATTTACAAACTGAATTCAGAAAATAAACAGTAAGAGAAATATTTCCTTGTGGACCGGTGCATTAAGAGACTATTAGGAGATTATATAGGCTGAATCATCAACTGTCACACTTTAAATGCATTATAACAGAATTTAACAGGCGTTTCAATCCATTTTACATAATATAATTAGATTTTTGCAGCACTTTTCATGATCAGCATACTTTTTGTGTATCATAGTTAAAAATATTGCCAAGTCAGGGCTCTGTGCACCCGTTCCAGCAATCCAGCACATCTTGTTGGGCTCTGTGCTTAAGCTCCAATCAGTCATTTTATCTCAGTCTTTCAACTATTGTTGAAAAATAGTTAGTTCCGGTCTTTAAGTGTCAGAGTTACACCCAGCAGTTGATAATTTTGGATGCTTTTTACAGTCATCATCAGAGGTAGTGCCAGTACTGATTAGATGAAATCATTGGTGAAGTGTTTGTCAGTTTGAATATGTAAAAAATATGCTAAGATATTAAGACAATTTCTGTGCCTTGTGGACATATCTGATATTTATCTTGTATTCTGCATTAAATAAAGAATTTCACAAATGGAAAAAGTGACAAGAACATGATATGAAGATAGTGGTGTGTTTTAATTCTGCTGGTTTGCATCAGGTTCAAACCATCTACCTATATAAATAGAAGCAGATATGTGTAGGCACAGGAAAAGAAAGTCGTGGCAGGGAAAAGAAAGTTTAATTGGTTTTGTTTTCAATAGAAACATAATTGGCACGGAGGAGGTGTGCCGAATGAGTTCAAAACAAAAGGTGGACAGAGTTCAGTTCATTAAACCTGAACCTGAACTTGATGTTTGCTGAGCTCCTAATGAGCAACCTATTTTTTATTTACATTTTTTTGTTAATCTTTTTTACAATTAATTGTAATAGCCATACTACTGGCGTGGGTCTATGGAAAGTCCACCACTTTGGTCCAATGAGTGAAATATTTGACAACTATTGGATGTCCTTAGGATTTGGTTTGTGCATTATAGCAAAGGACGAATAACCTATGGCCTTAATTTTCATGTTGCACCATCATTAGGTCAAGATTTTAAGTTGTCAAATACTTTAGTTTATCAAAAAATACTTGTAAAAAATAAGAGTCAAAAACAAACTTTAATCCTCAACTTTTACTCATTTTCCAATTTGGTTTTCTTTACAAAGACTGTTTGAGCGACACAGTTTTAGTTGTAGATGTAGTTATTGTCTTTATAAGCCAGATGTAAATTACATGCACACATTAAATAAAATGCTTTTCTACACAAATATGGGTTTGGGTCTACATAACCCCCTCCCTCCTCACTCATGGCAGAAATCCGTCTGCACAACAGTGAAAACACAGTCAATATTGGAACGGCGTTTGAATAATGGAGAGACTGCCACTTTGTTTTTGTGGACAGGTAAACAATCACTGCAAAGCATATGTAATATATTGTGATTTTGTGTTTTAGTTGGCTCAAGTTAGATAACGTTAGCAGCACCTAACATTATCTGTTGCAAAATACTATTATTACTAGTTACTAGCATACTTCACCAGCAATCTGAATTATTATCTTGTGTACCATCGATATTATGTCAAATTATTGATTTTAGCCTGCAAGAAATGACGTATAGGTACAAAGCCAACACGTCCTTATCAAGAAATGGTTAGGGTTAGGGGCTTCGGGGGCTGTCAATGCCTTTAACAGTAGCATAGTTAGCTAGAGCTAATGGTAACGTTAGCTAACACTAGCGCTAACAATGGCTAATGCTTGCAAAAAACACTAACACTAGGTATCTAAGGCTAAATGAAACATTACAGGACACTACCTAAAATGCTAAAAAACAAAAACAAAATTATTGCTTACACTAGCAAGCTAACGCTAATGATACTACAAAAAACATAAACTGATGTTGGCTTAACACAGGAATTGAACTCTAGTCTCCTGGCTGAAGGTTGCCTAATCATCTAGCCATCCACCCTACTCACCACTTCCAACACAGGAAAATCGGTTATTTATAATACCACACTACAAGTAGTTATTGAAACACCGGAAGGTGAGCTAACGACGACGTATCGTATCTCATAAATGCAGTCAGTGTAACGTTGTCATGTAACATGCATGTTCAACATCAAGCTGATAATAATATTGCTGTAGCTTCCAGCTTTTTGTGTGATACTGGTTACTGCTTGTGGCCTCTGTTTTGCCTCACTCATTAGCTGAAGCACAAGCACATGCTTGGGAAGGTAGTGGTTGCAATCTGAAAACTTACCACTAGTGGCCACTAAAACTGTAAATGCCCCCCTTAATTGATACAACCATGAGACTACTTGTGAAATCAATTAATCAATGTCCACTTCTTTACACCGTCACTCATTTCCTGCAACTCTTACCAAAAATCCCTCAGCTGTCTCCCACACAAAGTTTCTGAAGTTGAAAGTAGGGTTTATTATTATTTATTAGCTGTTAACCTTTTTTTTTACTAGGAATCATGATTAAAACAGAAATATAACAGAAATACACTATTCAGTAAGTCACCCAAAACTCTAGTTCAGCTCATTGAGACTTATATTAACTGACTCCTCACAGCACATGAATTGATTAAAATCTTTTGTTGAAATGTCAAAACTTTAGCTTTGTTCCAGGAGGCTTAGAGTGAAACCTTTTTGCCCATGCGTTAAGTAAGTTTGGGACTGCAGATTGGCTCTTTAAGTATTTTAATTACCGCTCATATGGCGCAGGCTTCACGCTCCAGCAGCATTTTTGTTGCTGAAGATTGAGATGGTCACGGATGAAAAATTGCTGAAGTTATAGAACGTAGAATAATGGATGAGACACATGGAAATACGACGAGATAGTAGATTATGATGATGTGTGCGTCTGCAGCTTTTTGTGTGTGTGTGTTCGTGCATGTGCGCTCTTGTCTCTGCATGCGTGTGCACAGTGGTATATTAAGCTGGTTCTGGTGATCCACAGAGTAAATGAAGAGTGATGACAATGCTGCTCAGGAGGTTTCATGAGCATGTGAGAGTGTGTTCGTGTATGTGTGGTTGCTTTAGGCCATTCCCACCTCCCTCATTGCTCTATTCTCATTGGTCTCTCCTCTATTTCTATGTGTTCAAAGTGGAGCACAGATGATGTAGTCCTTTATTTTTTAAAAACTGTATTTAAACTTGACCTGAGACTAATTGTTCTGGCCCTTTTTTGTCACTGCTGCAAGTCGATAGTTTCCTGTTTCCACAAAATCAGGGACCTCTCTCCTCCTCCTGCATTATTGAATAAAATGGAAGAATTAGCTTTCTACCCTGGGGACTGTGAGTGTAAATGTGTGTGTGTGTGTGTGTGTGTGTGTTTGTGTGTGACAGTAAAGAAGCCTAGGAGCTTCAAAGTGACAGGCTTACTATGTGTGTGTGGCTGAGTGACTGTAACATTTGTGAGATTTTACGTATTTCACAGCACACACACCTAAACACATGCATGCTGACATACCCCAAGTGGAATCATATCCTATGCTGCATTATAAGATAAGCTGAGGATGAGAGTGTCAGGTGTGTCCTTATATACCAGATGGAACTTTAGTTTCATGTTGAACACACACATTCTACAATTATATTCAAATATATTCAAAACGCAAAGTCACATTTCACTGCAATTATATGTGTGTAGAGGGTGCAATCAACATCTATTCAAGAGTAAAATATATGAAGATGCAACACATATGGCTGCTTTGTATTATCAACAGAATCTTACATGGCTTTTTCACAATAATCCCTGTTAGGGCTGCACTATACGGTAAAACAATTATATTGCAAATATTTTGACAGATGACTATTTGCGATATGATTCATGATTAGTGGGAATTATCATTTTTGCATCACAAGTTTAATTTTCACTGAAAAAAAACTGTTACAATTATGATGATGTGACATTTGTCGGGGTCTGTACCAAACAAATGTGTTTTCTTACATCTGGCGAACAAGATTTGTTGGCAGGGTATCTCTGCAGTGCTACAGTACATCCTAATAATGCTGTTGTTTCCACACATTTTACCTTGCAGCTTCTGCCTTTTGGATATTGCACTTGGCCTTCCTTAATATTTTAATTAATTGTGCCGCCCTACTCCCTGTGTTAGATGAAGTTAAATAGTTTGGAAAGTTTGTATCATATACTGACAATAGAATTTTGATTATTAATCTTTGGATCTTAATACCATATTGACTGTTTTTGCCCTGCTTCACCACCAGAAACTGATGTTTCTGTTACTGTTGGCTGGTTTAATAAGGAAATACGATCTGTGATTTTTTTGGTCCATGTAAAGTTTCAGTGTTGAGTTACCAACAGCTGCCTTTAGTTGTAATTCAAGTTTAATAAAGTAGACAGATTGATGATTTTGGAAAATAAATAAAAATTATTGTTCAGAGAAAAATAATCACATATGTTAAAGTGTCCCGTGATTCACAGGTGTACAAAGTCTATTTTTCATGTTCCCTTCTGGCTGATAAATCATTTTATTTCACTTATCAAATCAATTAAATTTGTTAATTAGTTTTCCAATTTATGCATGTGTTTTTGGCAAATGTCAAACATCTGTTGTTTTGTGCTGACAGCACATGACAGAGGGAATGTGATTTACAGTAGGTTACCAGTTTGGAGCGTTAGGAAGCATTTCTGTCTATCCTGTTCTTCAGTGCTGCCTATTCGTAGTCTGGCAGAAGTTAGGTTGTTTAACCACTTGCAAGAGCTATCATTTTGACAGACCTGATTAGCAGTGGTATTGCTGCTAGCTACCATTTCTCACGGGGACACTTAATGAAATAGAGCCATTGTTAATATCATTTACCACTGGGTTTTTCATTTCTGACAATGTCAAAATAACTGCTGTGAAAACAGTCCATAGGCCTATTTTTAAGGCGGGCGTTGTGATGTTTCGTTGCGCATGTTAGAGTAGGAAAAGCACAGGCATTACTAATGATATTAACAAGGCTTCCATTCTATTCAACTGGCCCAGTAAGCCATGAAGGTGTGATAATGAGCCAGCATGCACAGCGCAAGAGCCCTGGAACTGAAGCTGCTAATCGGAATTCAGCCATCATTAATTTAATCCTTTACTTCTGTTCTTTTCCCATTGCCAGATGTCGCAAGGTCACCTGACTGGAAAATGTAAACACTCGTAATTAGTTATCTGCTTGAATGAACTGTCACTGTGTTGCTAAAGTACCTGCTTTATAGATACAAGCATTGCAGGTGTTACATTTTGCCTACTTTATCGTGTGTTGGCAGCTGATCAAGATAAATGATTGAATATTGCTTTATAGTACAGATGCCCTAAGCAGCCATAGATTCAGACATTTTTTTACTCCATTTTCCTGTGATCTTGAGATAACAAATGTTTTCCTGTGATAATGGGATAATTTTCTCGAGATAACAAAACAGTAGTTTAACACAGTGGTTTAAAGGTAATTTCTCTATGTGTATCAGTGTCATTGCTCATTACGGGACTCATACTCTTAGAGTTGTGGGTTTGATCATCATGGAAGACCAACTTTATCTTTTTCATAATCCTCATCAACAAAGTTCTGCTTCACATGCTCACAATAAAGCATGTGCTTGACTGCGTTCATCCTGGCGATTGGTCCACATCCATCAACCTATGGACTTTTTATTTCCCCATCATTCCCAGGCAGAGGAAATTTCTGTGTTTCTCGTTCAGGGGAATCCAATTAACGTTACACATTTCCTGACAGCGATTTTGGAACTTTTGAAATAGCCGTCAGGAAATGTGTGATTGGATTCCCCTGAATCTCTTATAACAAACAGCATAACATCTTTGTTGAAAAGGATAATAAAAACCACACAAAATAAGAGAATAAAGTTGCTGAGAGCAGAAGTTGAACCTGCAGTTCTTGGATTTTAAGTCCTGTGCACGACCAACTGAGCTAACCAGTCACACTAAACATGTTATCCCGTTATGACGGGAAAACAACATGCGTTATCTCGAGATCATGAGAAAATGATCCCGTTATCACGGGAAAATGGAGTAAAATAAATACTTGAATCAACGGCCGCTTAGGGCTTCTGTATTATAGTGATGCTGGAAATGTTTTAAGGCTGTAAGGGCCTATCCTACAACCTGGGTGTTGTTACAGTTTCGTCTCTGTTTGTTGTTGTTAAGTCATGACAAATCATTCATCGCCATGTGAGCGGCACAGTTTGCCACTCTTCATAACTTGTCAAGTGATGTAAGCTGTGAGAAAATTGAAGGGGGAAATTACCTGAATTTGTTTAGTACTTTACATAATCCTGAGGTAAAAAAAATATGATGCAGGCAAACGGTAATGATAAGAAAAGGAGAAAACTGTGCTCAAACCAGTACAAAATAATTTCTCTGCTTTCTCACTTGTCAGCAGTCTGTGAAGGCGAGCTAATTCAGCCAGCATGTGGAAGCAAAACATCTTGATTAACATATCTTTGCAAACTCAAGGTCCTGCACTGAGGGCTTGTTTTCTAGGTAAAGTGTATACATAATTCTGTTAGTTCATCTTTACTACACATAAGCATGCAAGCAAAAAAAAAAGCCCAAAGCCCCCCTCAGTGGGATACAGCAAGCTGATAAAATCTGTTCGACTACAGTTACATTTCATCATTGCTTCTTTGTTCCTGCAGCTGTGCCAGCATTTCCAATGAGATGCTGCACCCTCGTACAGTAACTCCCACTCTTATTTATTTTTCATCAAAGTGAACACGTCACTTACTGAGCCCTGAATTCTACTTCACAGGGTTAAGCATGTGTGATTAGGATATAGAGCACTTCGTTTTGCACAGGACTTTCAATTAAATACTAAGTAAAACCTCCACCACTTATGCTCACCACATGGCGACATTAAAAAGATGAAAAATACTCACACAAAAACACAAATGGATAAATTCACTTTGACTTGCATATGTAAATTTTTGGCAGCAATTTATTTGTTGATGAAAAACCCTTCATCTTTAATTGTTTCTCGTTAGTATGAATGTGTCAACCTCCTCCTGCTGAATGCTGTTCAGTATCTGGATTTAGCAGGAAATCAACTTAAACTGAATGGATTGATTTTGAATTGAACACCGGAGCTCCCATTATAACACACACACACACACACACACACATACACACACACACACAACACAGTATAAACCTTCAGTACAAGCAGTGTCACGCTACTAAATTGCCCTCTACAGGCCAAAACCACCACAGCACCTTTAGTGAGAGAAAGTGTGAGTCCCAGTACTTTGACTCAATGTAGAGCCTGGGGGGGCTCAGCCAATCCATTTCAATGGAATTATGAATATTAAATACCGTAGCAGTCTGAGACCTCCCCATACTCTCCTTCCCTCCTTTTGTTTGCTAACTGAGCTGTATCAGTCCTCCTAGTTTATTTTCTCGCTTCTAATTATCCCTGCAGAATGCAGTAAGAGCTGAAGACTCTCCGTTCTGTTCTTTTGTTTAATTATGTCTGAAGATGAAGGAGGAGAGGGGAGGGCACACACTTGTCTAACGAGCAGTTGGGCATTTGACTTTCCAAGGCTTTCCGTTTTGCATGCAGCACACTCTCTCAGTCTGAATCAGGCATAAACCGATTCTCTTTTTTTTTTCCTGAATCCATTTTTTAATAATGAATATTTTCAGTGTCCTGCAGAAACCTCATATATTTACAATTGTACTTGTGGCTACCATCCCATGGAAATAGTGGAAAGTAAAGCCACTCAGAGTTAATTTACACACCTCTTATTTGTGAAATAGAGTGATTTCATCAATTTGGACTAGCATAAATGTTTCTGACAATAAAGTCACTGTACATTATAGGTCGACAAGTTTCTTTCTTTCTTTCTTTCTTTCTTTCTTTCTTTCTCTCTTTCTCTCTTTCTCTCTTTCTTTCTTTCTTTCTCTCTTTCTTTCTTTCTGGGAGAGAGAAGGGATGATGCAACAATGGGCTATAGCTGGACTTGAACCAAGTAAATTGCGATTACATGGTTAACATAAACTATTTTCGTGGAGAATACAATTTTTCACTGGGATTGAAATGGCAATTGTTATACATTATGGCCCTAAATCGAGGTTGTAGCTTCAACTTACTGGACTTCCCATATGGGTCATCACGATCAAATCACAAAGTCATTCAAGGGCATAATTTACACTGGAGACATGTCCCCTTCTCCTTTCATACTCGTATTTTTGACCCCCTCACTTTTTTTTTCTTGTGACTCAATCAGCTTAATGGCGCAGTCAGACCAAATTTCATTTCTCATACATTTCTATGTGGAACGGGCCCCGCCTCATTCACTTCACTCCAGAGTTCTGCCTGATTGAACTTCGACATGCACAATTGTTAAGCTTTCCAATGTCCAGCTGGTTTGAGAGAGGGAGGGTCTGAGCTCTTATTCAGGAAATATTGTTTGTTTATATTCTTGCTCTATAACTGCACCGTTAAGTTATACAAGCAGCAGAGAAGAAGAGACGTCAATTTATTCCAGAGAGTGTAAGGACAATTTGAGTGTAAGGAGTTGTTGTTGTTGTTAGCCCTTTAGCCATGCTAGCCATGCTAATGGTGGATCAGCCCAGCTATTGTATCTGTCGGGCTCTACTGGGAATGTTCAGCGTTTGAATATCTAGCAGCGCCTTGCTTGATAAAGTGCTGAATCTGGATCCATGAAATAACATCCAGAGGGCTCCTCCTCCACTGTGTTTACCCCAAATGTGGTTGGTAACCATCCATATCAAGTATAATAAAGGTAATTAAAAGCAAAGAGCAAAAATACATTTATAGTACTGAAAGTCAATTCCATATCATGAATTTCCACAGAAATGATTGTGCTTGCTTTATTTATCCTTATTTTATACTCCACGGAAAAAGTATGTGTCTGTGAATTGGCTCAAATGCATCACATTATGTTCGGAGTTTACTGACTCAGAGTTGTTGTTTGACAGCTGTCTGAAGTAAGTAAGTAGAGTGGTGATTGTTGCAATCCACCACTTTATTCATCTACAACTGACAGATTCAGAATGGATCTCAACCACATGCTGTGATGCTAAAAGCAGCCGCTTGAAAACAGGATCTGATGCAATGGTTTCCTCAATGTAGAATTCCTGTATCTTGGACATTTAAAGGGTATTTTAACTGCAGTGAAGTCTAATTTTCAAGTCTGCCGAGTAAAAAAACTGTGGTGTCAAAAGTTGTTGCTCATCTAGAAACTGTTTGGTTTATTCACATCATCCAGTGAAGCAAAATGTTAAAAACTCATAACCACTGAACACATACAAATACAGTATGTACAGTAGATTCTACAGATGTGATCTTTCCAATCTTTTTTTATTTTGTGGAAAATTACATTATATATTGATTTGGTATGACTTTTATCACCTATGGACAGCATTCCTAAAGTCTTTTAATAAAAAGTAATTGTATTTACTCAATTAAAAAAGGCATAGTTTCTATGTTTTTTGGCACCTGGTGTGTATCTGGCCCAAGGGCTTATGACAATATAATATGTTTTCTACCTTAGCCAAGGTGTCTATCAGCATGCTTTTAATCTCTTTTAGATAAGAGCACCCCAACTAAATCCCAACCAGCTGTCTGGTCTTGGAAAGAATACTCAAACTTTGAGCACAGAGATGGCAGCTGAGATGTATGTGTTTGTACGGGTGTGGGTGGCGGTGAGTGAGTGTGAGATGTGTTTTGATTAAGTTTGAAGTTTGTCATTGACTCAAACTTGTGGGGTGGTACTTCCACTTCCACTCTGTGGCAGTGATCGGCATAATCAAAAGAAAAGAGACAAAGCCTCTGCATGCAGCTATTTGAACAGAGAGCTGGATTTGGTCAGAATCAAACTCTTATACAAAGGAATCTTGTTTTCCCAAAGGAGTGAGAGAAGATAATTGGAGGGAACAAGACAAAGTCAGATTTTGTTCTGAATCTTGCTGTGGTGAATCATGTTTTTTTCCCATACCCACCAACCTTTAGTGAGAAAAACTGCTGCCAACTGTGACAAATGTGTCTGTGGTTTTATCATGATTAAAGAAGCACCTGCATTGACAAAATCAAATTTCTCGTCAACTTGATTGTATCTGTCTTTGTAAGAAAATGCACATTCATCAAAGGCTTTTACACATTGATTTTTGTGTTTCTCTGAAACTTCTCTTATCTATACTGGCAAGAGTTAGGGTTGAGAGAAATTTCTAGAGGTATTTGAAAAGATCATTTTGCATTTCATTTGATGAAACTTCAGATTCAAATGGTTGTACAAATATAGCAAAATCAACTACTTATTTTAAACGTGTTTTTTCCATTTGTGGTACTTCCATAGATTCTGAAGTTTCAGAAAACGGAGATTCCAGCTAGTTGACTTTTATAATAAGAATATAAGACAGTTAAATTCTTGGAAACATTTGAAACGTATCTAATAATAAATAATAATTTAATATAAGTAATAGAATCATCAAAGGTGCATTGTGTAATGAAATGTGCTTGTATTTACATCACGTTTAAGCAACCAATCACTTGTACGCAGCTGAACCTAACAAAAAACTTAGAAACTATGCAGCAGTGAGTACACCTGCCCGAAGAGGCGTGGGTCCAGATCACTACACTGATTTGTTTGACAGCAGAGCTCTGGCTATGGGTTTCTGTGCAACATCAGCAACTGAGGCATACATATTTCATGCTTTTCCCTCCCGCCACCTGAATTGTGATGAGCACTGGAGGTCCACACGGTTCATTCACACTATAAAGATCAAACCTCTCAAACCTGTCCATGCAGTCGGAGAAATTCTTAGACATGTGGATCAGACTACAGTGGATGGATCATGAAAATCAACACAAGCTGGTGTGGCCAGCTCGTGTTGAAATTTCTGTTTACTCAAAGTTGTCATAGCCAGAGATCTGCCAGATGCTGTGTGTGTGTGTGGATGATAACATGCTTGCTGAAGTATGTCATTGGGATGGGAAAAATAAGACTAGTGATGTGATGAGATTTGCGTACATGTTCATAAGCTTTTCTTTTCATGTCAATTGGTTATTAGTTTGTTTCTTCCTTCTTATGTTCCTGTCTTTCCTTTTTTTTAATTTAAGTTTTCATGATAACCACAATATGGAGAAGACCACAGTGCTCAATACCCATCAACTAGGGATGCGACGAGATTGCATGCCATATTGAAATATTAAAATAGAAATTAGCATTTTGACTACCCGTTGGATACAATAAACAACAACAGACAAGACACAAACAATATGTAAGCAGCCTTTAAAAAATGCTGCTTACAGAAATGCTGCCTCCATTATTTTGAATTTTAGTCAAATAAAAGACTATTTTTCCAGTCATATATTTTGTGATTGAAGAGTTCTTAAAAATAGTGTTTCTTTCTTGTGAACCCAGTATCCTGTATCGTCTCGTCTCTTATTGTCACGCCCTTTCCATTAACACTAAGGCACAAAGCACCAATGGTGGATGAGGCACGTCGTCTGCGTTTGCTGTATGTAAACCCACACACACACGTGGCATTAACATGGCATTAAGATTCACTTCACTTGAATCAATTCCTAGTTTGTTTGTTTTTTTCAGATATACATATAAAATACATATTCTGCAGTAACTTCTGGAGTCATTTTTGTATGAAAATTTTAGGCTCAAAAAACACAAATAGGATGCGACATCCCAAAGGGACACTGATCAAGTTAGGTGCAGTTCAATGTGAATAAATATGGATCTCTATGGTAGTTTTGACACTGAAGAGGTTGCAGATTCATACGCATATGACGGACTACAGCCTTATAATTGTGAGCCTTGTGGGTGTCCAAGAGACCAGAAATAGACAAGGATTAGAAAAAATTACCTCAAGAATAATATGTGAGAAATTGACCAGAGTTAGCTAACAGTAGCTTACACTGCAGTTTAGAGTACTGTACTGCCTGGATGAGAGAAAGGCAGAAGCTGATGGGATATTGAGAGAAGCCATGGAAAGAGAAAGAATCTATACATTTGTTTAGTTCCTTAAATTGACTGATTTTCTTTGAAATTAGAATAAAGCCTATAGGGCCAAGTTAATAAAGTGCTGTATGTTCAGCAGGTATCTAAACCTAGAAGGCATTGCTTTAAATCATATGTTTTATCTTTCATATGTGAAGTTTAATTCACCAGTGATATGAATCCAAAAATGCCTTATGCATAAAAACATGTTATGATAAGAT
Organism: Lepomis gibbosus; assembly: GCA_029875015.1. Lineage (NCBI taxonomy): Eukaryota > Metazoa > Chordata > Actinopteri > Centrarchiformes > Centrarchidae > Lepomis > Lepomis gibbosus. Next base: position 7,386 of record JAPMOB010250855.1, on the reverse strand, counting down.
AAATATCGAACAGATACTGCATCAATATCTAAGCCTGCATGAAGCAGCAGCGAGACTCATAACAGACATTCGAGCAGTAGATGACAAGACACCACTACTCTCTCGTAGAGAGACCTGGAGTAGCCGGGGTCACACTGAGTGATATTATAGTTGATGGGCATAATTAATAATATTTAGGGACTGATGAAAACTGCTAACCATATTATAGCTTCTCCTTGATGGGGAAGTCTACCCAGCCACCTTTGCAGAACCTTGGATAGCAAACTGCATAACAGACCTCACCATCACTGGTTCGAGCAACCTCTCGTATTGTACATAAGGTATGTGAAGAAGAAGTAGAGACAATATTGAACATTTCTAAAATCTAATTGTTGTTTCGAATGTTGAGGCAATGTTAATTATTGAGGTCATAGTTAGTGTTGGAGTTGTAGCAGGAGTACTCGCACACAGAGAACGAAAAGAGATTCAGTCTGGAGTCTTGATTTTAAGTATATCTATTCAATACATTACAAGGCTAGCCGGACAATGAAATAATGTGCATGTTTCAGTCCATGCTGGGTATTAACCAAATGGTTTCTACAAGATGAAATTGGATTACATCATAGCATCCAGACGGCGTACATGTTAGAGTCTGAATGCTTAAAAAGAGCAGAAGGACTAGAAATGCTAGTTGGAGTCTTGCATGACGGTGGACTGTGTCAGCCAACACAAATGAGTCACACCAGTTGGTCACACAACAGAGGACATGACAACTGCCGCAAACAGTTCACAACACCTTGATCTGAATCCCAGTCTTCCCAGTCTGGCTGGACAAGCATGTGGCAAACACTAAATAGAGATCAAAACATTGTGAAACCCTTTCATTTCTGTTTCCAGAACTAGTTGCCCACATCTGATTTTTGTTTTAGCAATTCAAATCGGTGTAATGACGTTCTCATTGTCAGCTCTTTTCCAAGTTGGAAACAAGTGCAAGCCAATCAGAACATTGTAGCTAGACTTAAAAATGTTGATGCCCTCTCCCAGTTCCAGAGCCATTATAGCGAAAAATTTCCACAAAAAGTACGACAAACATGGATGAGATTAAATTGTCTTGCAGCAGCTCTTGAATTTGAATATTTCTCTACTGAAATGAAAAAAATGTGAACTGCTTTTAGCACCTGTGTTTCCTGAAAATAACATTACATCAGTTACTACTGAGGGTTAGCGCCTAAAAACGTGGTGATTGCCTCAAGAATGTAATTTATGGCTTGGTGCCCATAGAAATGGCATTTCTAATGGAAACATTCCAACTGGGGAAAGTGACCACTGGTCTTTGACACTGATGTTGACCTTTGATGGCCTTTCTTATTTGATGATATGATCAGTTGTAATGTCAGGAGACCTTATGGTATTTATTGAATGAGATGTTGGCTTTTTGAACCCTTGTTGAGTATGTGTGAAGCTCTCCAATCCTCTAAAGTGAATACCTGAAGCAAAAGGGTATAGAGTCCAACTTTTTTTTACCATAATGGTGTAGAAGGCAGAGGTCAAGGCCAACTAGAAGACACCGACTAAAAGGAAGCTTTGATCAGTTCTTCTGGCTGCTTGTTTTAAAAAACATTTATGATCCCGATATTAGACAAAATGAGCCTGTTAACATGTTTCATGTCAACACGTTCAAACATTGATTTAACCGTACCTTATAGAACTCTGTCTCATTAAAATAGGTTGTGTTTGACAAAACCCTCATGAATCTTGATTAGGCGTGTGGCGGACTTTGAAGCTGTGGTTGCTGTCAGCCCCTTCACCCAGAATCGGGCTCTGAAAAGTACCTTGCTCCTTTTTATAGGTAAAGTGTCTGAAAAACTTAGCAGCATGTTCCTTGCTCAGGTTAAGTTGTCACTGTTTATTACTGCGAAAATAAACTTTCCAGAGATCACTTGTTTGTAGAGGAATGGGAGTAGAGCTGATTGTTCGCTCTTTGTTTTGATAAAACCATTGGTAACTATTTGTTCCTTCCTTTTCATTGCAACTACTAAGTTTAAAGCAAACTGATGATCGTTGAGAAATTTAGGTCCAAGTCATTGAAAAATGTCTCCATGTCTTTGGGACTGGATATTCTTGTGAGAATAAAGTCAGCAACAGGGCTTCAAAGATGCAAATCTCACCCCACACAAAGCAGTACATCAAACGCTTGAATTATCTAATAGTCTGTCGGTGTAACATGGAGACCTACACCTTGTGTTCATCCACCACATCTCGCCTATTAACTAGAGTGATTAATTGCCTTCTCACACCACTGTGCCAGCTTCTGAATCAGATCACAGCTACAGGCCCACAGATTGGACAAAATGCTGGAAGAGGATAGATGGGAATGTTAATGAGCAGAGCGCCAGCCAGCCTTGCTACTAGCCTGATGAGGGGAATGAAAATGAGATGGAGAATGGTACATTAAAGATAATATGACCCAAGCAGCAATACACACATTCAGCTGTGGTTTTATAAATATGGGCTTGAGTGTGGTGCTTGAGTGCGGACTGGCTATTAGTTGGTACACAGAGATGAGATCATGCTTAATTCAGTGCCAGCATATTTCTCTGTTAAATTATTTTTTCCTTTACCTCACAAATTCCTTCTGTTTTACTCTCAATTTCCCATATTCCACTCTGCTTCTACTGTATGACATTCTCTGCCCTGCTGTCTGAATATTATCTTGCTAAATGAGATCCACAGTTCTCAACCAACCCAATGCATCGTATTATTGTTAGAAGACACAGGGCTGGGATCATCTTAAGATTCTAGCCCAGACTTCCATATTAACCTTAGTTCCTGCCTTTGTTCATGCCTGGCACAGTGTGATATTAAACTACTGTATGTGTACTGTGAAACAATTTGCATGAAGTGCAGAGCTGGTTTGTAATGAACTCGAAAAAGGCTATAGGCATCACAGTCTGCGGTAAGATACAGAGGAAGTCAGAGGGTATTCAATGCTGAATAACTAAGCTGCATTGTCAGGTATGTAAATGTGCGAGGATTAATATTTAATATATCTCCATATGCATGAAATAAGGCTGATTAATGTCACTATGGACTTAACAAAGACTCCTAAGGTTTGTACTTGTGAATACTAGCCCAGAAGACCACTCTGATTACAAGCCATGTAGTTTCTGGTTTGGGATGAAATGTGAAACGGTTGGGATATCTGTGAAACTGTTTTAATAAAACAAAGCAGACTGGCATATCATATATAATTAGGGATGTCCCGATCAGGTTTTTTTGCCCTCGAGTCATTTGATTTTGAGTATCTACCGATACCGAGTCCCGATCCGATACTTCTATAATACTTTTTAAAAGAAGAATAAAGAAGAGCGAAAAAACAGATTCAGGATGTTGCATATTTTTTATTTAATTCACCTTATTTTAACATTCAACAACTCTGTTAACAAACAGAGCACGTCTGTGAGGTAGCTTGAACAAATCAAGTAATAAATAACATAAATTCTTCACTTTTGAACTTTAGTGCAACAGTAAATATAAAAAAAAGTCTAAGATACAAAACAAAAAGCACCTCAACTTAAAATACCCGGCAGGCATGTAAACAAATGCAAAAATAAAAGTGCCACAGTGTTTGCAAAGAACATATATATACATTTATATCCGAGTCCTGATTGGGAGGCAACGTCCGATTCCGAGTCTGAAACAACGTGATCGCGCCCGATTTCTGATCTCTTGATCGGATCTGGACATCCCTATATCTAACATCATGATATTTTGATGTATTTTCACGTTTAAATAATACAATGATTATTGTATATCAAAAGAAAATAAATAGCCAACAAATATACAAATCCTAGCTTAGGTTGCTGAATGCTTCCTGTTGTCATAATGTGTATGGCTTTTCTCTCTTGTATGAATCGTGCTTTTTATGTTTATATATAATGTTGTAATATGTAATGACACTTTTTAAACTGTGTTAAAAAAGATGCTATATGAAAAATGTTTAAATAACTTACCTCACAGCCCCTGAAAACATAGTTTCAAATCCAAAGTGTTTCTCTCTAACATAAAATATTCATGACTAACTAAACAACACTCAAAGTTTAAGTTCTGAAAAAAATGTATCATTTATTAAGAGTATTAACTTTTAAGTTTAAAAACTGCTTATTTGCTTCATTTGGAGTGTGTGTGTATTCATCCATTTTGATTGACAGTTGTCTAGCAACATAGCCAAACAACCCCACAACTATCATCAGATTTGTTGCTTTATCCTGATTGGTGCACGGAATAATGGAAAAACAGTTTAAACCACAGGCAGAAAATGCAAATAAAGAAATCTCTTAAGTTAATAACCAAAACTATTCTAACTTTGGCAGAAAATTGTGTTTTCCCACAGGACAACATTGCTCATAGTAAGAAGCTGATTAAGAAAATAGGTTTTCACGGCCTAAAGGCTTTGGTAATAAGCTAAATACATTTGAAGTACATTTGCAAAACTTATCACTAAGTCCCCGTAGTTCATCCCCATGGTTCTTGGTTTGGGATGTGGCTTGTAATATTAATTTATTATATATGTTAGTCATGAGTTCACACTTAAATGTGAAGATATTTAAAGCACTGACTGACGGGATTGTTTTTGACAGCAGACAGCGTTCATTTTTGGCCACTTTGGTGATAGTTTAGTCCACAGACTTTCTGTGTTAAAGACATCAGACAATGTTTTCCTCTCATTTCGTTTTAGACAATCACATTACACAAGCCATCTGAAAACATCTGTATGTCAAATCTGGTTTACTGTACACATCTGGGGTTGATTCTTTCAGAAACACTGTGGAGGGACAGTGATAGGAACTTACTGGCTTAGCAGCATTAAAGCAAGATTATGTAATTTAAAAAAAAAAACATAATTAATACGAGCTTCCTCTTATGAATTTAATTCATAACCAATAAAACACACCCTTGCTCTATTCAATAACCTCAGGCATTTTGCTCCCTACTTGGTGTGGTCCAACTTGTAGAGCATGTTTGCTAATGTTAACAGACTTTACAGATTCAGTTGGAGCCAGTTGGATGATTTTATGACTCCTTCCTTTGTGCTATTGTTAAGAAATAAATAGATTGTACCAGGAAACACGTTTTTTTGTTTCCTGCATCAATGTGTCATCATTCTGTAATTTCCACTGGTCACGCAGCTGCTAGTCAGCAAAGCTTACATGTACCCCTTTCAGAGAAAGAGAGAAAGGTAATGGCAAAGTCGAGTCGCCCTGTCATATCGTAGAAAAATAACTTCGGATCGATTGCACGCGAGAAAACCATAGAGCTCAATGTGAATAAGAATATATGTGCAAAGTACTGTATCCTATCCAAAGGTCCACCTTGCCAGAAAGAAAATGACACTCACTTCACATTCTTGATTTAAAAAATCCTACACTATTGCTAAAGTCATGTGAAAAACAGCTGGGAGCTAATATTACAGAAACCAGTTGGCACTGCCTCGCTGCAAACTTATTAGAAGGCTTCCATGGGTCAGACCATTAAATTCCCCAGTTAATCCCATGCTGCTTTTTTCCTGAAATTCCCTCCTGTGCTTTTTTCTCCTCATCCCATCAATCCCTCCCTCCAACCTACTTTATCCATCTCCATACATTTGCATGTCTTCTCGTATTAACCCTATGTAAAGCCATAAGAAACAGACTGTGGAGCTCCCACAGAGCTCTTGTCTATCTACACACAACCCTGGTGACGTTGATTCCCCCCAAGGCTTTAATCTCTCATTCCCCTTCTTTTCTCCAAGCTGCATCCTTCCTTCTCCGATCTATCTCCCTCCCTCCCTCCCTCCCTCCCTTTTCTATCCACATTTGCATATCCCAGGTGTGTTAGCTCATCAAATCACTGTGCTTTTTCCCCCTGATGCTATACTGTATGTTCACTTTTGTTGCTTCCATATTTAACTGTTAATGTTTCAAGAAAGCACCCATCCTGCAGCTGACTTCCCTTCCTTCCTTCTATCCCCTGGTGTTTTTCTAACATCCCACTTCTCCTCTGTTTCTACTGTTGCCTCATTTCTGAATTCCTTCACTGCCTCTCTTTCTTCCCTCCTTCCTCTCCTCTAGTACGCATTTTGCCATTCCCCAAGTGACCATATCTCAGGGCCTTTGGATCCGCTCACCAGTTCCTTCTCACAGTGAGGAGGAAAACTATCCCACACCATTGATTCAGACCGAAGGCAATACTCCTCTATCCTCTCACCTTATTTCCTTTCTTCATTCATCCTAAGCTGCCATCGATGCGTTCAGGGTTGCTCTAACCTATACACACTCGCTGTACCGCTACTGTCCACTGAGTGATTACACCTGCATGCCATGGGCATGAAAGAGAGTGTGTGAGAAAGGTAGAGGATTATGTCTTCCTTTACCTGTGTGTGTGCATGCAAGTTCACACTGGTTCACCAAAGAATGAGGAGAGGAGAGGAGAAGAGATGAAGAAAACAGGGAGGCTGGTGTGGAGAAAAGAGGATCTAGAATAAAGGCCAGGAGTAGTGGAACAGAATAAATGGGGGAAATAAATAGAATAGGAGAGGATGATGGACAGGAGAAAAAAGAGCTGCAGAGAAAGGAGAAAGTGACATGAAGATGAGAAAATAGGAGAGAATGGGAAGGATAAGTGAAGAGAACAAGAGAATGGAAATTGAGAAGGGTATAGAGGAAGGAACAAAAAAAGGAGAGGAAGAGGAAAGGAAAGGACAGGAAGAGGCAAGCAGAAGAGTTTAGAGGAGGGACTAGTGGTTCTGAAACCATAAGTAGGCCAGTGGAAATTTCAGAGAAATTGATTAGCATTCAAACAGACACAGTAAGCTGCAGGGGGCTTTGGTGGGGGTGAATGAATATTTATCAGAAAACGTCTTCCAATGGCTGGCACATAGACACACCCACGGGCTGTGGAAAGAGAGAGAGAGAGAAAAAAGAGACCCACGCAGATTGAAAAGAGACAGAGGCCCGAAACAGCAGGACAAAGCTCCGGAAGCACAAAGAGACATAGACTTAGAGTAGCAAAGACAAGTGTTAGAGACAGACAGAGAGGACAGGCGAGAGAGTGACTGACGCAGAGTGAAGGGTAGAGCTGAGGGCTGCGCTCTTTTAACACATCCACAGGCTGTACCCTGCTACTATCACACCGCTAGGTGAACAGATATAGGCTCTTGAGGGCAAAGAATGTATCATAGCTCTCTTCATGTATGTGTATGTTTGTTTTGCTATACTTGTGATGACGTGTGTTTATTACTTTCACCTTGCCCAGGGATGTTTTGTTGTATTTTTCCTCAGCGGTATCCCTGGGGTGTGTCCTTGCATTAATTAGCAGGATCCAGCTGCACATGGCTTGATGCTTAGAACCACTGCACAGCGGCACACA
>JAPMOB010250854.1:0-41198 GCA_029875015.1 Lepomis gibbosus | reverse complement strand
CACACACACACACACACCGGCAGATACGGAAAAAATATACACATTCTGACCTTGGTAAAAGCTCAGTCTCACATTGAACTCAATTGTGCTAAATTTATATGTAAACCTGCCTGGCCTGCTGACTATTAGATGTCTGAAAGGCGTTCTTCTGGTACTCAAAACAAAATATTGTCTTATGTTAATGCACAAAATCAATGCCAGCTGTTTAATATTATTGAAACATTTACAGAGAATGGGGTATAAAAATGTCAGTGTAAATACATAAATGCTCTCTCCTAAAATTTAGATACTTCTCATCTATGCAACCTTCCATCAAATCTCTTTCTCTTTCTCCATCTCTATCATCCAATGAACATGAATTGATTGATTATGAGCTCATTCTCTATGCCCACTATATCCTACTCCGACTTTATCTAGCTTATCACAACTGCCAGTACAAAAGTGCCCTCCTCAGCCCTGACTCAGATGGTTAGTGAGTATATGTTGCTCACTCTCTCCTCCCCTTGCTTCTTTTCTTTTTTTCTCTCAAGCAAGTCTTACTCTCTCCCTCCTCCTCTCCTCTTACTCTCTCTCCTCACTCTCTCAATCTCTCTCCTTTTGATCACTTCGGTCCCTTGCTCCACTCCCTCTGCCTTACTCCTACATTGCTCTGTCACTCACTCACACATATACTCATACCAGCTCTCACTGGGCACCATCTCAACCATCGGAGATTCTCATCGTTTCTGCGTTTTGCCAGGTTGACGCACTCCCCACAGTCACCATTACCACCCCGGAGAGTTCCACGGTGGCTGCGCAGCCCCTTCCCCGGCTGAGCATCGGGCGGAAGACCCTGGTGGCAGCTGCTGTGGGGGTCATGCTGGTCCTGGTTCTGGTGGTCCTCATCCCTGTGCTTGTCAGCTCTGTTGGCACAAGTGGCTCAGATGACGGCACGAGCCACTACGAGATGCTGGGTACCTGCCGCATGGTTTGTGACCCCTTCTCAAGCACGGGCACGACAGGCACAGGTGTGCACACAGGAACAGATACATCAACCACAGGTCTACAGGTGGACAACGAGGGGGATCTGAGTGATCACAGCATCGGCCCACCACTACCTACTTACAGTGCTCATGGCCCACAAGGCAAACCAGGACGTCCAGGCAAGCCTGGACCCCCGGGACCACCTGGAGAGCCAGGCCCACCAGGACCAAAGGGACCACCAGGAGATGGTGTGGACGTTGTACGTACAGGGATTCTGGGCTTAGGTGGTAAAGGGGCAGTTAGCACAACCACCTACAACACCACACCTCGGGTGGCATTTTATGCAGGACTACGAAACCCCCAAGAAGGTTACGATATTCTACGATTTGATGACGTGGTGACTAATATTGGTGGTAACTACGAGGGCGCAACAGGCAAGTTCACCTGTAAGATTCCAGGCACCTACTTTTTCATCTACAATGTGCTGATGAGGGGAGGAGATGGCACGAGCATGTGGGCTGACCTGATCAAGAGTGGTCAGGTGGGTAACACTTTTCACTCCAACACCCTCTCAAAACACCGCCTAATGTTTAATGACTTATTACTGAATTTAACAAATGGAAAAAGCACAGTTTTCAAAGTACAAATAGAAGAGAATTACCCATTTCTAGACATTATGAATCATACACTGGGATGAACCCACATCAGAATGCTCAGGGAACAGTGTAACCCGTGTGCTGGCAGTCTAAATTGAGTAGTCATGCATTCATGTGGATAGTGATTTTAGGTCTGTCTTGGTCTGGTGTTATAGTCTGATATAATGACAATGCACAGTGGCACACTGCCACATTGTGTATCTGTGCATATTACACATCCAATGATGTACACGTTGAAGTTGAGTGGAAGGAGTGCAGCGTTATCTCAACTCCGCACACATCAAAACACAGCCTGGGGTAGTGGCTAGTTCAAAGCTGGTGCCCTTTGAAATACAACAAACTTCATGGAGCCATGATGTGCTAGTATGCGTTATCAAACTGCCTGTCAGACCCAGGCGTTTCAATATCGAATCATGATATTTACTATATTCATGGATAATTTTGTAATGTCTTTAAAGCCCCAGGTGATCACATACCATGTAAATCTGAGCCTCGACATTTTCCTGCAATCATCTCAACCAGGCTGCAGTAGGCTGGACGGAAATTAGGCAAAAAAACTCATACAGCTGTACATTATAATGCAGTCCAGTACAATGGCCATGCAGAAAATGCCAAATTAATAGAGATAAACTTTTGTGGAGACTGTGTCACAGAACTGTAGGTTCAACTTGCCATAGTTTTACTACGTTGCATGGCAGGAAACACCACATGATGTTGACTTAGAAATAATTACCACCACACTAAACACATTTGCTGTCATATTGAACTGCATCATATTTTATGGTGGTCCAAAATTTAAACAAAATACCATACACCACATTCTAATAACATATCTTAACAAAACAAATTTCGACATGCTACGTTTGACAAGTTTTGTAGCCTTTGATAATGTAGTTGCTCATGTCACTCTCCACCCCTATGTATTGTTACTGTAAGCTTGTAATTTGGTAAATAACTGTTACCAGCAGGGATGTGCAAAGACATTTTTAAGGGCCAGTGACTAAATCATCCTGATGTTGGTAGACAAAACACAAAACAAACCATACTTCACTTCTTACCATAATTATTAGCAAAACAAAATAAAAAGAGACACAACACATATACTTACTGGAGACACAGTGTGTAAGAGAGCAAGATATTTTAATTATGATGATTCACCTTCTTTCTGACTATTGCTTTGTAAAGACTTTGTTAAGCTGCCTCCCCCAACCTCACTGCCTCTGTCTACTTTCTTTAGAAGTCAATGCCACTGTAAATATTGTTCAAGACCATATAGTGTGATATATAGAGGTACGTTTAACTTAGTTTACCACAGTCAAACATGTGTCTATTAGAGTCTCACACTGTCTTAAGGGCCCCAAGATATCTAATGAAACATGATGAAACCATAAATCAATAGCTTTCTTAGGACATCACTGATTTTTTTTGTCCTAATACACATGACCAAGGTTCATTCAAATCTTCAGTCAGTGATCTTTTGTCAGCGGTGGACATCATGCCAGTAGAGCTGAGGATGGCCATTGGGAGGGAAAGGAGATCTGGCTGCATTGCCCTAATGTTTCAGAAATCCATCATCATGCTGTCATTTGTGGCCCAGCCTCTCCTCCTAGATCCTGCAGCCTCTTGACATACACTTTGTACTCCAATTGCACTAATTAGAGCTCCAAGTTTGTGTTTTGAGTCTAACTTAAATTAGAGCATGTCATCACAATCTGGTCAAAGCAGGGATTACATTTTTTTGGGGTTAGTCTGGTGAAGTTGCAGCAGAACAGCCAACCTGGCAACCTAGCAGATCATTGTACATTAGCTTTTGTACAAAAGCTTAGAGGGGATATGTCCTTCAGTGGCTAGCTGTAGATGCCAAGCAACTTCTAAAACCCTCAGTAATTACCCTGCATTGACACGATGACACTTAAATTTGTGAAAACACACCGTTTTCGGTGCTCGGCTCAGAAAAAGGTGAATGTACTGTAAGAGTGGAACACAAGGCAAAGGGATGCACTGCCATCCTTCCTCAGAGGCAGACTGACTCAAGCCTGACCCTTTCAGTTGAGTCATGAGAGAAAAACAAGATATTCACCACAGGGGAGACACTTTACACAAACTCAAATGCAGTGCACACTTGAAATACTCTTTCTTAAAATAAGTTATTGGTCAGTTCATACATGGAAAATGTATGTAAAAGCAGCAACTAATTTAATCTTTATGTGTATCAAATTTACATTTGTTTCAGTATCTTCATTGGCTTCAGCAATGTCATCTTAATATTGTTATTTGGGCTGTACTAATAACAATACATATCATTTGTGATTTGCTATTATCTGTTAGGTAAACTATGCATAATAAAATTTTTTCACTGTAAATCTTTTCCTCAGCGTTCTTTCATTTACAATGTCTTCACTTCCTCTCTCTGTGTTTGTGTGTCATATTCCAGGTCAGGGCCAGCGCTATTGCTCAAGACCAGGACCAGAGTTATGACTATGCCAGCAACAGTGTCATCCTTCATTTGGATGCAGGCGATGAAGTTTTCATAAAATTGGATGGGGGCAAGGCTCACGGGGGCAACAGCAACAAATATAGCACCTTCTCAGGGTTCATCCTCTATGCCGATTGAAGAATGGACAGGCCATGGGCTCAGAGGTGAAAGGTCACAGCCAGAGGACATTCACTTCATGACTTTCACTTGGCTCTCGCAGTAAGGTTAATGTTGCCCATAGCCACTGATCCACAGTCAGATTGTTTTTACATATGTTTAAGGTTGGCATTGATACAGCTATTGAGACTGTGGGATCTGTGGTTATTCGTAACTATCTACCACCTCATCCATACGTTCCATTGTATACAGGGGTGCCTATGCTGCTATTCTGATCGATGTGAGCAAGTAACAGTGACAGTCACTGCCATGTGTCATGCTGAGGTGCAGTAACAAATCTGACAGTGCAGAAGCCTTGCCATCATTTTTGAGCTGTCATTTCAAATTCAAGTCTGGCAATCCAACAGTTGTGGCGACTGCAGTGTTTGTAAATGTGCTGTTTGGATTTATTTTAAGATGATGTTTTTTCATGCTGTTTGTATGATAAGATGTTGTGACTGGGGATACATATTCTGTCCCAAGAAATACTAATTTGCCAAATATTGGACCCCAAAAGGAAATTTTTCTTGTATTGAATGGCAGGCAGTGTCACAAAATGTATTCTGTCTCGTGATGATTTTGAAAATCATGTCATATCAGCCCATTATATTTGGCATATTGTTTGTGTATAGACTGTACATTTGATATTGATGTCTGAACACTCTCAACGTAGTGTACACACACCACAGTGTTTGTCTATTACAGAATATAGCTGTTGATAGATGTTAAATTATATCACGTAATTGTTAATGTGCTCATTTATTTAATTCATGCATGAAACACCTATTAAAATGTTCTGTGTTTCCACAAATGAAAAAGAGTGATTTAAATCAAAGTTTAAATAGCTAGGTTTGGGCTTCAGGAGCATCTATTGCTGTTGATTTTACTTTTAATGTCCATGATTTTTCATTAAAATTTTGTTTTTGCATTTCCTCACACATTAAGTGGTTAATGTCACTCACCTCATCTATTTCTTGATCAGCTGTTCTGATCTCTCATTTTCCAGTGAAAACCAGCCTTTAGTCCTTCAAATGTTACACACAAGAGAGCCACACCAGCTCAGCGAGAGGCAATCAACGCAGAGATGATCACTGAGGGAAAGGAAGAGGAAATCACAGCTGTGTGTAAATGCCAAATGAAGCGGGAGTTGATTGTGTTTCACAATCAAAGGAGAGATGTGTTTTTTCCCCTAATGGGTGTGGAGACGCTGAGATATAGAGGGACAAAGTCAGGGGACGGGTGTTAGAACATATCATGACAAAGCTTAGATCAGTGTCGGAAAGTAATCCAGGGCAAATTAGGCTCTGCTGTGACGGGGACACAAGTGTCAGAGACAAGAAAATAGCTTCCAGGCCTAAACTGTAAAAACCAATATATTTTTCTGTTTTCTTAAGAGCTCACTTTGATATTGTGAAATTCTTTAGACATAATTCGGCTTTGACATGGGCCACATAAGGTCCACAACTGTCCCTTACGTAGTTTGACACCAAGTTAAGAGTTCAAGACCAAAAGTTTTGAGGGTGTCAAGAAATGTAGATATGGAAACCAAGTCAAAAAGCACATTTATCATTCACTGGAGCTAGTAAAACTGAATGTCAGCCCAATGTTACCTCTCAAAAAGCCGCTTAAAGCTCAATTAAATTCAGCATTTTGTTGTGAGATGTAAATTAGTGTAATAGTATACAGTTGATTAAAATGATGAAAAGAGACTAGATTGCCACTCTGTGCAGTGGTTAAAACATCCTGTTCACTCTGTGCAGAGAATGCCAGGAAGCCCTCTGGTCTAACCTGAAGCTTGTCTTAAGACAGAAGAATTCCTCCAGCCATAATTAAGAATGAGGGTCCCTGCCTAAGCAGAGGTTACTCGAGCCACGGGGCAGCTGAGCCCTAGCACAGGCTGTTTTCTTCTTGCAGGGTGTATGAGCACATCGTCAAATTAGAGACTTCATGTCACAATGTCAAAGACAAACGCCCCCCGGTCTGCGAGAAACAGCTTTCACTGCTGAAACCTCTGGAACTGAACATTGCCCGAGAGTCTGCAACATCTGTACTTTTCCTGAAGTCCTCCGGGAGAAACACAAATGCACCAAAACCATTCTTACATAAAAACGCTTAGGAGACCTTAAAGATTAAGCCAGATTAGCTGCCTGAAGTATTTGCTGTTTCAATATGTATGAATGAAGAGAATGCAATGAAAATGCACCTGGACTCATATGTAGGCAGATTAGTTTGCTCTTGCTGTTCAAGCCTTCTTTCCCAGAACTACTTAAGCAAAGTAACACAAATTATTGCATCATATGGCATAGATAAAAAGGAACCCCCTATTAAGCCATCTTTTCAGCTCTTTATTAAGGTCAGAGTCAGACTGGAAACAGAGTTAAGCCCGAAACCATCTGTAGAAACCTCGTGTTAAACGTAGAGAAATGCTCTTGGCAGGCACCATCGTTGCCTCATCCTGCAAAACTGGGTGATCCGTACTCAGTCTATTGTGCTTGTGTAAGCGACACAAACCCCTCCTCAGGGGTGTTTGGTTTTGATCGTGACTTTAGCTGAACAACATACCCACCAGAACACTCTGGAGTGTCCGGTGTTTTAATTTGCGAAGAAACAGCATCTGGACCGTACACGATGCTTGAACCTTTGACTCGCATTTCATTTCAAGTCCTCCATGACTCTAAGCAGGTCCAGGGGTTTGAGGATAAGTATTTCTCCGAGAAGTGCTGTAAGCTGCTTTTTGTTGACGTAAGCTTCGTCTCTTGGACTAGGCTGTGGGGATATTTTGAGATTTTCTACTGTACCTCTTTTCATCGTGTATAAGTAGAGGGATTTGAAAGATTATGTTGACTTGTTTTAATTGAGGTAATCTCCACCATATGCAAACGTAACTGAAGGAAATTTTGATTTATTCATTCCCGCCCACTCCCTATCAGCACACTGAGATAGCTTCAGCTTGACATTTGCAGGGGCCAATTGGTGAGGCGTGAGGCTTATCAGGCCACTGCAGAGTGTGCATGAGTGTTTGTGGGTCAGCTTACGGGTCAGCGTGCGTGTGTGTCCCTGCATGTGTCTTTACTCCAAACGAGACAGGAGAATGCAAGGCTTGGAGAGAGAACCTCCTCTGAAATGTCTGAAGTGATGTTAATGAGCCCTTGGTGTTGTTATCTTGAGCATTCCCCACTTAACTCACCAGGGGAGATCCAAATTAGAGATAGATGTTTTAATTGTCAAGCTAAATTGCCCCTTCATGCTCATGGACATTTCCTCCCACCAAATGTACAGCAACCTTCCTACACTTACACGAGCAAATGGTTTTACTTGTGAGTATAGCCTTAAGAAGTTGTTTGCTTAGATTTAAACACAAAGACTACAAAATTAACTACACTGACATGGCGCAAACAGCAAGCACACAACGGAGAACCTAAAAGAACATGACTTGGAGACTACAGCCATAGCATCTCTGTGTGGCTGCACTCTGAGGGGTATTTTGCTAAAATACTCACAATGATAATACTAATATATAGATGTTTAGCGGGTATAATGTTTACCCTTTTTAAACAGTATATGCATTCACAATATTCACCATCTTAGAACTTGAACTTAATGGTGGTGCTAGAGGGAAAGTCAGCTGATCACAAAAGTCATTAGAATTCACTGTTTGGGACCAATGAATATCTGTACAAAATTTCACATTTTCACTCAAAACCAAAAATGTCAACCTGCTAGTGGTGCTTCGAATCGAAAGTCAGGAGAGCCAGCATCATGGCAATCCATCATGTAGTTGTTGAGATATTTCAGCCTGGACCAAAGTGGTGGACTGAAAAACAAACTGACATTACCAACACTAGAGTCATGCTGCCAGCATGCCATAAATCCAGTGTCTCCTCAATACTGTGCTATTTTAATAACTACTGCTATTGAACAGAATCTTTCTGCCATCCTCTTCAGACCTGTTATCTCAAGGCTCACCTCAAGCCTGTATATATCACCTTGAATATGAAAAATAAGGAGTAAGTGTTATGTGTACACTAGCTGAACTAATCCTTCAGGCTACAATCTGAAACACAGCATACTTCCAGCACCTATCTGACATTTTTAATAACTACAATATCAAAAGTTTGCAAAGATGTCTAAGTCATTATTTCATGCGTGTATATGGTCTACAGTGGCATGTTAATGCATCATTGTATAAGGTTAACAGATGCAAAATTCCTTTTATACAGCATCACATCAACAATCATGCCTGTGTAAGGAGGTTCTTTTACCTGAAACCTGGTATATAGTATGTTCTCAAAATGTCAATGAATATAGTAAAAGGCATGATACAAGAACGAAACAGGAGGTGATTGATCTCCGTGTAACCTTAAATCTGGCTTGCATTGTGAAAAGGACAATGCTCTCATCAGTTGAACTGCTGCTATCTCATCAGTTGAACTGCTCTCATCAGTTGAACTGCTGCTTTCTCATCAGTTTTCTCAGCTTTGCGGCAGCAAAGCCAGAGGGGAGATATGCATTCGTGATAAGCTCTTCTCATGCAGGGCTTGAAGTGTAAGTTATACTGCTAATGCTTATGAGCTGATTTGAGATGATTCACCAAATAGTTACATAACATGAAAACGACTGACCCTGAGAATTTCTGTAAATATTAGGTAACCACAAGGTACAGAAGTGGGTAAGAAAATAGAAGTTTGGGGAACATGCACTTGCAAAAGAGAACAGGCTAAACTAACCCTCTGCATAGGCAATTTAGCCTACCAGTTTATATTCTTTGGACTGACTACAATGTAGGTGTTGCTCCTTATAGGAATGACTGTAGTAAAGCAAGTAATTTCCCCCTTTACTCATGGCAGTTAAAAGATAAAGTTGCCGCAACTGGACCATCTGAGAAAAACTGGTTTAGAGATTTACAATACGGAAATTGTTACAGAAAATCCTGTCCAGCTTTTATGCAGGGTCATAATGTAGCTCCAATAAATAATAAAGAACACAAAACACATGTGCAGCTTGTATTATAAAGTGTTCCTCAACTTCTAATCAATATTCCAGGTTGCTTACACACTTCTGCCAGTGGTCTCACGCTATTCTATTGATCTACAGGCGGCACTAACACGCCAGGATATGTAGCAATGCTCCAACAACGACAGGTAAGATGAAGACTTCAAGCTAGTGAATGTGGATGTAAACAATCTTGGATTTAAAATACTTCAAAAGTCAGGTTTGTTTTATGAGGAAGGAAATGCATTCATCCCATTTGTTAGAGCTCAACGACACACAATGCGTTTTGGTGAGTGACACTGAACATAAACAACTTCTGTTTGTTCCACAGGGCACCTTTAATTTGTAGTCGATATCTATTGTAATTTTGTGAACAGATGTAACTTGTGTGGTAGGAGGGATGCATGTCCTCACTTATGTGTATTCATCCCGCGTGCCACACAACTAGGTCAGACATATATGCACAAAATGATCATCTTGCATTATCTTAGAGAATGTATGCATGGGTGCAGTACCTCTTGTCCTAACTCTCCTTTGTAGAACATGACAACATGCATCCCCCACTTTCATTCCCCATCATCATGCATGTTCTGGGGACTGTCCAGTGTGTCACTGACTCAATACCAACGTC
Organism: Lepomis gibbosus; assembly: GCA_029875015.1. Classification (NCBI taxonomy): domain Eukaryota; kingdom Metazoa; phylum Chordata; class Actinopteri; order Centrarchiformes; family Centrarchidae; genus Lepomis; species Lepomis gibbosus. The sequence goes on along the minus strand of JAPMOB010250854.1, from coordinate 31,324 downwards.
CTTGTTCCCCCATGGCCCTGACTGAGCCAGGGCTAACACGTAGGGACAGGTTGAGTCATGTGGCCAGGGACGCTCCGCTGGCGCGTTGCCTGTCTCTGCCCCTCATCGCAGTCTTGTGAATGCAGCCTGACAACGAGCTACGGAGGCGCTGCGAGTGCCCCTTCTTCAGCATGACACCAGATGCCAGAGTTCAAGAACACTACAGTTGTTACAGTTGCTCAAGCCAGTTTATTCTACCCGTTAGTGTGACCTGCTGTGTTAAGGGTCAGTGGTCACACCAGTGGATTTTTCATCATTGCTGTTTTTGTCAATTTATGTTTTATTAAAATGCTCATTATGTCAAAACAACATTTCAACATTTAGTCTTAAAGAAATGGTTCTCATCTGCTAAAAAACAACCAAGTCTAATTGTAAAAATGTTATAGAATAGAGTTAAAAAACCAATCCACAATCTTGCACAACTAAAACTCAGCAACCTTGGATGCCCAGAACACTCCAGGAGATACTGCATTTTGAGAGTTTTATATTTTAAAAGTAATTACAATTTTTTTGTACCCATCTGTCTTTAATCTGCGTCATTCATTGTTGCTTCGCTAAAATATTTCCCAGAAAGATCTTTGTCAGCCCTGTCTGTTAGTTGAATCCACATGAAGACAGCTACAATAATTGTGACTGTGGTGTCAAAGCAAGTTTTCAAGTCAAGAAAAAGTGCCAGCCAACCTTGGCAGTTTAAAAAAAGCTGTTACACTTAACAAATGAAAAATCTATAAATGTGGGAGGTGTGGATGCTTTATATTCTGGCACAATGAGGTCAATAGTTTCTATACATACCTCCTCTGTTTGGAATGTTTTACATTGAATAAACAGTTTGTATTGATGTTTTAGATAATTAAAAATTATGTGGAATCAAACATTGCAGCTACACAGGAAATGTCTTGACAGATGTTTTGGTCATTTACTGTACTTTTGGTCACTTATCTGCAAGAGAAAAGAAAAGCACACCTACTTTGCCAATACCTGCTTGCTAGCTACATGGCTTTAGTGGTGGCAGTATTGGTCAGTTGGTCCACTACTTTGGCAAATATCAACTACTACTGTAACAACTTATAATTGGATTGCCGTTAAATTTGGTAAGTTATCCATTCTGACCCAACAATGATGATCTCTTGACTTTTCAGGATGAATTTCTCATCTCTCAGAATTTTTCCTCTAGCGCCATCATCAGGACAAAATTTTAAAAACTAATGACATTCAGCCTCAGCTGCATGTTTGGTGTTAATAACCAAATGCAGTGAATATAATTAAGCATTATACCTGCATGCTAGCATTGTAATTGTGAGCATGAAGCCATGCTAGCTTTAGAATTTAGCTGACAGTTGTGTGGAAGTGCAGCCTCGCTAGCATGTTGCTAAATTGTCTTTGGGTGTCTTTTTCCTTTAAAGCATTCCAACCTACTGACCAGTGTCTACATTGCCCTACTCAATCACTTGCACTAACTAAATTGAACAATTTGTTTAAAAACAATGATTCAACTGAATCTTCCCTGCCAATCTGGCTATCCTAGGCCACTGGAACTGGTCCTAATTACACCGCCATTAAAAATCATGCACTTTGTCAAAGGAGCAGACAAGATTTCATAAGGACACCATATAGCTACAGAATTTCTTACACTGAATGAATCAAAAATGTTCAAAGGCTGTCTTATCTGTAAATGACAATAATTAACATGGATGCATGTGTGTAGCATCTATGCAGATGTATGTATGTATGCAGGAGGAGCAGCTCAGAGTCAATGTCTTTACTGTATGTCTTGGGGATAAATGCATCTTAATTTGGATATCTGTTTAATCTTCCTTTTATTTCTACCAAATTTCACACTTTCAGGAAGCTATGGGCAAGGCTACTTTGTAATTGCTAGTGTGTAGAAGCATAGCAAAGCGCATAACATGGTAGGTGACAGCTAGGGTTGTATCAACTCACATTTCTGTCTAAAAGGATCACATGTTATTCTCTCTGTAGTTGTGTTAGTCAGAATAAAACAACTTTTTAAACAGAGCTTAAATGCTAAAATTATGAACACAATAGGCCCTTTTCACAGCAAACATTTTGGCATTGTAGGAAACACAGGTGTTACTAATAAGAGTAAAGGTCATGAAGCCATGACAATGAGCCAACATGCTCAATGCCATGCATGTACTAGTCTACCCAAGTACAATTTTGAGGTACTACATTTATTCGACAGCTATTACAAGTTATTTTGCAGACTATTTTTCATACACAACATATGATCAGCTTCTAAAAAATTATGCAAGTCATTTTAGTCTGAAGACTAAAATGTGTTTTAATTGACAGTGTATATTTCAACCTGTTTTCAATCACTCTAGAAGAAGTCACCTTCCTTCTAGACTTTTCTAAAAATCCATCTGCTAATGGATCTGCTAAAATCTGCTTATTCTTCAATCATTGTTCCATTTCTAGAACATTTTTTAAAAAGCGGGTTTAAAAACAGGTTGAAATATTCTCACTGCACTGTAAAGTAAGTATTGTAGGATTCAACTGTAAACAGAAATGCCTTTTAAAGATTTAGGTTTTCACAGATATTTACATCTCAACACTTCCAAACCAGATTTGGGACCTCATTGTTGCTTAAATGCACACACACATTAGTCACCCTCCTTCACACACACTCAAATACATACATAAATACTAAAACTATAACTGTGAATGTCTTGTATTTATTGATAATTCACTAGAATGGCACAACTGAATTGCTTTCATCAACCCCTGATGAATTCTGAAAGCCTATCACCCTCCGGGGTGGCATGTACTTTCACTGGGTGGTAAAAAATGAGCCCCTTGAGTAACCAATTAAGACTCAAAACAACACTGACTAATGCAATAGTTATTGAAAGTTAGTTTGGACTGTCACTTATACAGAGTTTGGTGCAAAGCTTTATATATTTTTTTTGCCTTTGCCCAAGCTGTTTTACCTTCCCTGATGGAGGTAGGCGGGGGAAATGATGAAAAACCACTCAGACAGGAGATTCCAAAATGTCGACACACTGTGGTGCCGTAGGCCAACTCTCTGAACATGATCATGAGATTATAGATGCCTTTACCCCCCGCCATCAGAAAATGATTTGCTCTGCTTCCGGAAAGGACCTACAACACACAATAAAGAGGAGGGTTGTGCCTGCATCCACATACTTTTACAAAGTGTAACAAGGCAAGTTAAGACTTTCACCTTTTAGCTTGACACCTTCAGAATTAAAACCAATTTATATTCAGACTGAGACTTTGCCACCCTTCTCCGCCTGGGGCATTCACACTTGCTGGTACAGATATAGTCCTCCTTCCATGCTCTGCATCTGGCCTCTGCCTGTGTGTGAGAAAGAGACTGAGAAAGGCACACTTGAAAATCTCTGCTGAACAGCTGGCTGCCCAGTAAAGCATGTTACCCCCTGGATCATGATGGAACCAGGTTTAAAAAAAAAAGAAACCTAAAAATAGACCGTGTTCTTCTTCATGGTCCTGTATGATGACCAACCCTGGAGTGATTATGTTACAGTGTGACTGTGTGTATGAGGCAATTGTATGTACTGTTTGCATGTGTGTAAAATATTGCATTGTGTTTGTAGCTGTGAGTTTGTGTATTACATATGTATCCAAATGTGTAGTAATGCAGCCTTGGTTCACTGACCCCCGCCCACCACAGCCCGAGTCACTTTGCATTAATTCTGCAGTGGCTTGATAAAAACACAGAGCAGACCAGGAAGGGGCTTCAGACAGAGCCAAGTGAGCCACACAGGCAAGTGGGACCTCAGTGCCAGGATGATGTCACCACGCCTGCCTGTGGGCCTGAATTCTCATGCCTAAGCTCAAACGTTGACAAGAGCAAGGACATCACAACTGACCATTAATACAAGTTCATTATTTTCTTCTCCTGGAGTCCTGTCACTAGCACATTTTCCTGTAGGATCTAATTACATCAATGTCTTTTGCAAAGATTATTTGGTTGGAAGTTGATGCATTTAATATTGTCAATATGATTTATATTCATTAATATAGGGGCTAGAGCAGCAGTGATAAGTCAATAATCTGAAAATCAAGCGGCAAGTAAAAATGCCAAACATTTGCTGGTTCAACTTTCTTATATATGAGGATTTCATATTTTTCTTTGTTGTACATGATTGCAAAAAGGAAATATTTGGTTTTTGTACTGTTGGTCGGACAAAACAAGACATCTCAAGACATCACCTTGGGCTAACAGACAGTCTTCACTAATTTCTTGACAAAACAATTGATTAATCAATAAAATAATCAGGAGCAGTCAGTTGCAGCCCTAATAGGTGCATTCTATTGGCACACATATGCAGATCACTTCTCAAGACAGGTCCTATGCAGCCTGTGGAAACCGTTTTGCTGCCTGGTACTCTGAAATGATCTTTTCCAAGTCTGAGAAAATACCCCTGGTGATGTCATCAGGGTTGTCCTGGATTGGTCTTGAGACGTCAGGGCCCGTATTTATCAAGCTTCTCAGAATTACTCATAAGAACACTGCTAAGAACTGACTTAAGAGTCAAAAACTCTTGGCTCAAAGCTGTGCTAAAAACTTAGTTATCAAGCATTATAGGCCTAATTTGAGTGAAGTGTAGGACTAAATCTTAAGTGTCAGTCTTAGTGCTGATTTATGACACTTTGCTGTGCCGCAAACAAGATTTTGGATGACGATTTCGCCAAGGACCAATCACTGAATAGATTTCCTTATTTAAGAATATTCTCAGATAAATTCACATTGAATGGTGAAATTCAATGTGAAAGAGGAGTTTATATTCAGCACACATTCAACAATACAGAATTTTCAAGACAATACAATATGATATAGGCCTACACATTAATAAATGAAAGATAAAAAGGTTTATCTTTATATGAGGCCATTTGCATGAACTGTGTTTGCTTCTGTCGGATTACGGGGGGGTGTTGTTGGGAAGTCATGTGACAATGTGTGGAGCTGTAGCCTAACTGCTATAATAGTTTCCACGACTATTCGGCTTATTGATGGTTGTGACGGCCAAAATCCTCAGCATTGCTGCGTTTGTCCTGTGGTAAAGAAACAAAGTGTCAGCACAATCTTCATTTTAGCTGAAAACACATTACTGCGTAAAGTCAGTGATGAGATGACGTCCCTCACAAACCCGTCAGAATTCTTCCTCTCCTGTCCGCATCTCTGTCTCCACAGCGCCATCACAAGCCCGACTGGCAACTCCTAACCACTTGAGAGACCTCTGGAGCTGTCTTAAATAACTGGGAGAGTAAGAGTGATTCTTAGCTTTAAGAAATTTGATAACTTGCTTTTATTTTTAAGTTTAAAAGTAGGAGTAAATTTCATGAATTCTCAGCACTGAAGACTAAGATGGCACTTTGAGAAGCTTGATTATACCGGCCCAGATTTTCAACAGAAAGTCTGCATTACAAACTGGAGGTGTGGGGTTTGAAAGATATGGGCATTTATCAGGAAGGGAAGGTCTAACAATGATATACTACTGAGTTGCATTATGTGAAATATAGGATCCAGTGTTTTTGGAGTTTGACCCACACTAGTGACTAAAAGTAAGCATATGTCAGCCACTGTTGATTTAATTTTGACCATTATCAAAAGTTAGTACCAAAGTTATCTAAAAACCCATACCGGACATGTTTTAAAACATATAAAACTACTCTGCCTTGAATAATAATTTGAATCTGAAAATTTCAGATTACTTCAAGAACAATTATTGAAATGACATCTACTTTTAAAAAAAGTTTAACTACTAGACATCTACTTTGAGTGGAGGGACACATTAAATGTTCAGGATGAAGGGCATCAGCGCTAAAACTAAAATAAAAAAATCTGACAGTTGACGTTACTTTAAAACAGTAATGTCGGATCGTTTATATTTCAGTTAAGCAGCTAATGTTACAAATGTTGTTTTAGTTACAAGTGAGTGTACACAGAAAAGTAGAATTCACATACTTCTTATTTACAGAGGACAGCTTTGAGTGTAAGAAAATACAGTGATAAATATAAAGTCTGTTAATTCATGAAAATTCACACTGTTCCCATTACAAATGGATTGTCAAATACATTCTGTCTTATATCTTCATAATTTAAGTCATTAGCATACAATAACAACATTCTGTTAGCATAACATCATTCAGATACAGCATTTCAATGTCTTTGACGAGTATTCCCTCCAATTTAAAACATATTCGTGACTGGGGGTAGCACAGGCTTTTTTACTAAATATTTATGAGGCAGTTTGTGCCAAATAGATGACATGTAACCACAGTGACTTCTGCATATCAAGAGTTTAAGAATGTACAGCTTTTACTTCTTCATTTGGTCTCTCTACAGTTTGGTGGTTGTACTTACAATCGATACAATCATCCAAAATGTCTCATTTGGAAACTTCATAAGGTGTAAAAGGTGTAACAAATAAAAATCTGATCAAATCAAGTTTTGCCCTTTTCACTGATGTTAGTTATGAATTGACTGCTGCATCAAAGTAAAAGGTTTAACCAGTAGGCCCCAAACTGCGATCACTGTTGAGAGCGTCGTACAGCAATTGAGGCTCTAAGGTATCACCTTCATGTTTTTAGTGTCTGCAAGTAAAACCAACTTAAATTGCACATAGAAACCCTTCACACTAAACCATCTTTGTCAGTGCATGTTGTGTCAATAATGTAAGTCTGTGTTAAATGCCAACAGAGCACGTCACACCTCTGAGCTGTGGCGGTGGATGCTGTGAAACTAATCTCACAGTAAATTGCATTAGTACCCCCCACATGCCTTCGTCTGCTTCTATTCACACCCTCATCTTTGACCACATCCTGGATCAAACCTCTTTTTCCCCTCATCTGTGCTCCGTTAGGACAGAAGTATCTTTGCCGCATACAGCAGTATCCCACCCAGACCAGTAGTGGCTGCAATTGCAATGACCCTCACTAAGAGGAAGTCCATAGAGTCCTCCAGCTTTGTGTGCAACCGCAAGACCTGCCGGTGGGTGTCCTCTCGGCTGCCCGAGTTCTCAATAACATGATTAGCCAAGCCGCGCTTTTCATTGAGCGGCATCTGTGCAGCCACGCGCTGCTCTGCCTGCTCCTGGGTCAGGCCGTCCCTCTGCATCAGGCGCGATAGCTGAGTGGCAGGGTCACTGAAAAGGAACAGACAAAAGGGGTTATTTATGGTGCAGCCAGGGTGCCTTGTTAAAAAATCCAGAGGCGCAGGAGGAGGTGAATCATGCTAATAAGGCACGAAAAGACAGCTGAAGAGAGGTAACCAATAAGTCACAAAACTGGGCTTAATGGCCTGTTTCTGTCAAAAGCAAACCTCCAAAAATGTAATGATTTAAAATAGGACACTTATAAACAACGAGTTTAAAAGTAAAACTCGGGAGCAGTGACGGGGAAAAAAGGAGAAAATTGAGCAGAGGTCTTACCAGTATACTACAACTGTGTGGTTTAGAAACTGAGTGAGACGCCTCGTTTCAAAGAGAAGGGGCACATCCAGCACCACATAGCGGTACCCTAGGGAGACGGAAGAGGACGGTAAGTGTTGTGAAACACAATTAAATGACTGTGAACATTTTTACACTATAACATGAAAATACAGGTAACACAATTAAGTGAAACTACTTTTTAACAATATATGCATTATTTTAAGGCAGCAAGTGAGAGTCATGGCTGTTGCAGTATATTTTTAAGTTGCAGGTTGACATGTTTACAGCAAAGGCAACTATTATTATTATACTATTATACTTACCTGAGGAAATGTTGGGAATATTCTAAAATATCTCACTTTCTGGCTCACAGAGAGCTTTGTCAGAAACAGCCTAAAACCCTAATGGCCATAGCTGCACTGCAAAACAGCCATGGCTCATTTTCAGTACCCCCACCCCACACACTCTCTCCTTTTCCCTGTTAACTGAGCCAAACTCGGTCCCTCCCTTCACCTCTGAGAAAGTAGAACAGGATCTCTTTGAGCATTGCTTTGTGGATCTCTGGGTGGGTGATGGAGTTCAGCAGCTTCCTTTTTTCCTCATTGGCGAAGATAAGCTGACCCAGCTTCTGCCGGTCGATCTCCCCGTTCTCGAGTAGGATCTCTGGCCCGAAGTGGTAAACGATGCGGGAATAGGCGGGAGTGTGCGGCTCCACCACTATTATCAAGAAAAGGCAGTATGCATTTGGTATTTGACATTATATAATCAATAACATCTTTAATTGTTGATTTATGCACAGTTACTTGATACTGTAGCACATAGAATGATAGACAGAATTAGTAAGACTAAGAGGTAAAAAAAATGGCTAGATATACACAGGTAGAAGAAAGGTGGATAAGAAAATATTTAAATAATTTTTTGAGAGACTCATCAAGCACCTGAGTGTAATTAAATCGTTAGCTTAAAGCTTCATTTTTCTCCGACATGTAGCTGTGCACTTTTCACCTTGTTCTGTGACCTTTTCATCTTCCCCACATCATCCCTGCAGTCAGCCGTCATGATTCATGCACTCTCTCCAAGCGTTTGTCTTAATGAACCTCCTACAGGCTCAACCTTAGTGTCCATTCCAGTATAATCATAAATGTTATTATACCAAATATATTTTGGTCAGTGATGTAGGACACACTATTTATTTGAGAGACTGTCTCCTGCAGAATAGTTCAGCTGGATGACAGTTTTGACCGGATTCCATTAAACTCTGTACATCTACATAGTTTGCAGGCAACATATCTTTACCTACCTTTCCTGGCCACAACATCAGCATCAATAATGGGGCACCCAAGCTCCCGCAGCATCAAAGACACTGTGCTTTTCCCTGAGGAAATACCTCCCGTCAGCCCCACCAGGAACATCTTAAAGAACACAGAGAGATGTAATCAAGTAATGTCAGTAAATTAATAACACTGTTACTGACACTCATGGAAACTAAACAGAAATTACTGAAAGTTGATGGTGGCACAAAATAAAACTCAAAGATTGGCTGCAGCAATGCAAAACAAATCTGAATCTGTCATGGTAAGTGAAAACACAAAAAAAGGAACAAAAGCTGACATATAAACAGGCAAACCATATTTTATACAGTATATTTGTTTATTTGTCCAAATGCAATGGTGTATAAAAGGGAATTATTAAAGTCTTAAAAAAACAAATACCAAAGCTGTGGACACATAACAGTGCTACGTGTTTCTAAAAAGCGTTTTCCAGTATACAGTTACTAGAAATGCCCTCACTGTCGTTTCTTGCTGGTTGAAATAAATTTTAAAGTCTTTCAGAGGGTTAACAACACGCCCCCTGCTGTGGTGGTGCCGAGCTGCACTCACTTTATGTACTACTCTGATACCCAGCCACCATGGGAGTCAAACTTGGTTGAGTGATCGGAATGACAGCTTAAGTGAAGTTATTCTTGACAGACACCACGCAAAAATAAACCCCGACGAGGCTGAACAGCCCCTTAAGGCTGGAAACAACTCAACATGGAGATTATGGTCGGCTGGTCCCAAACTTTTGTTACTTTAAAACACAAAGTAACGTTACATCTGTTTTTACCTCGCAAACGTGTGATACTCTTTAAATCGGCTGAATGAACAGTGGAAATCCGTGCAGAGCCACAGTGGTGGGGCTGGTCCAGTAAACAACCAGGGATGCTAACAAGCTAACGTTAGCACACGTCTTGATCAGGTCAGAGCGACAACACACATGACATCACACGACGCCGCGGCCATTTCCACTCCGCCCTGTCAAATATGCAGCCAGACGAAATGGTTGTTGACAGTCCTACTGCCGGATACTGCTGTCTGTAAATCTGACTTCTTGCACTCAACTGTCTGCTAACGACCTAGCTTCTTAGCTTGTCAAGCGCCACCTGAAAAATATTCCGACATTTCTCACCACTTGACGCAAGTTCCGCTTGGCTAATTTAAAGTTCCCATCCAAGTTCAGCGGCTGCAGCTGTTTAACATTTACTTACAGTCTATGGTTGTACAACAAACTCTGCCACAGCGATTTTCTCCAAAACGCGTTTATTTCAAAGCAAAACAAATGTCTGCATGAATGACCATGTAAATACACTTTTATGACATAAAAATGTAAATCCATTGTTATTTATTTTCTGAAATATAACAATGTTTGAGTGGGGAAAAAAAAACAAATTGTGGGCAAGTGCGTGCTCCTGTGAGAAAATATTAACCTTCTGCTTTTTTATCTGTACTTTGTTTTGATGATGGCATATTGGAAGAAACAGGCACACAGGGGGAATCGTGGATGTGTTTGGACCTTTTCCCTCTATGGACCATTTCACCGCCATTCTCCCCTTCCTCGCGCTCCAGCCTGCCTCTTTTGACAAAATGGTTTATCCTGGACTCGAGGCTCTCACAGCATGGACGCTCCAGCAGGGGCCGGTAGTTTCTCTGCCTGCTGCCCTCTACTAACCAGCAGTGGTCAGAAGACACTCCACCTGTGGATGAGAAGTAAAAAATTTATATCCATTTAAACGTTTTATGTGTATAATACATGACTCCTTAGAAAAATATTGAAAGGATACATAAGGATGTGAACCACATATCAGGAGTCTCCTCAAAATTGTTAGGTTTTGTCAGGTGGAAGTACCTCCAGTTAAACAAAGCTAACAGAGCTTCATGATCATCAAGTCCAATCAGAGCTCTGAAGAACTGCCAGTTTGTGTGTGTTGTAATAAGACTAAAAGATGTTTTTGAAAGATTATTTCAACACAACAGTTATAGTATATGTGGTCTGATGTGAATGTGTGTATATTGTCCTGCAATGACGTCAGTATCCCAGCCTGAATTATAGCCTAATTAAAAATGTTTGGCCCTGCAGAAGTCCATTAAAAATCCCTGTTATTATAAATCCGGTTTAATATGAAATTGAACAGGCTGCAGTTGAAAATGTTCAAACTGAAGTTTGTCAGGGTCTATTCATCTCATCTCACCTATGGCTTCCAAACCCTGGATCATCCCATGGAGGACGTGGGCCTTGACTGCACTCTGGGTCCATTGTTGTTGTAGTGCAGACAGCACGTGGCTCACCTCTTCATTCTCCTGTTTCCAGCTCAACCCTTCGAAGTGGCAGTCGTACAGCACCAGCGGATAGTCTACTGCCATACTAGAGACAAGACAGAAAATGTTCAAGTAAAGACTTATACTGTAGTGTACTTTAACAATATTGTTACCATTATTTATTTAGTTTCCACAGGAGATTTTTTTATTTATACTCTGCTCAAAAAAAGGAAACAGCATAATTGATCGTGTTGAATGTCACCTTTTTTGGGTGCAAATGAAAGAGACCACAGGTTCACTGGAGAGACAGCAGCAAGACAACCCCCCAAAAGGGAATAGTCTTGCAGGTTTTGGCCACAGGCAGTTGTTCTCTCCTTATCCTTACTGTTCTGTAGTTTTGCAATTTGCTAGTGTCCTTGTCACTACTGGTGACTGGCTGTGCCTGCAGCCCATTCTGGTTGCAAAGGTAGTTCAGCTCCTCCAGGACGAAAGAGGGTTTACTTTGTCTCCCAGCACAGTCCCAGCACATGGGGTGTTACACAGAGAGCTGGACAGGGCCGTAGAAGGACATCAACCCAGCAGCAGGACCGGTTTCTGTTCCTTTGTGCGAGAAGAAACGGGAGGAGCAATGCCAGAACCCTACAAAAGAACCTCCAGCGGGCAACTGGTGTGATGTTTCTGACCAAACTGTTAGACACAGACTCCATGAGGGTGGCATGAGGGCCCAGCTTTCTGTATTCACAGCTCAGCACTGTGAAACTTTATTGGGATTTTCACCAGAATTGGCAGGTCCGCCACTGGCACCCCGTTGTCTTCACAGATGAGAGCAGGTTCACACTGAGCACATGTGACAGATTTGAAAGAGTCTGGAGAAGCCGTGGTGAATGTTATGCCGTGGCTGCCTGCAGCATCATCCAACATAACTGGTTTGGCAGTGGTTCAGTGATGGTCTGGGGAGGGATATCCTTGGAGGGTCGCACAGACCTTCATGTGCTAGCCAACGGTACTCTGACTGCTGTTAGGTAGTGGGATGAAATCTTCAGAGCCATTGTCAGACCTTACACTGGTGCAACGGGTGCTGGGTTCCTTCTGGTAAAGAAAAAATGCTCAGCCTCATGTGGCCAGAGTGTGTAGGTACTTCCTGGATGACGAAGGCATTGATGCCATTGAAAGGGTCTCACGTTCCCCAGACCTGAATCCAAATATCAAGCTCTGGAACATTATGTATCGGTGCATGTGATGACCTCCAGTGGGCTACTGGTGATGCCCAGACATTGGTGATTATGGTTTCAATTGACCTTTGTTACTGTACATCATTTTGTTCTCAACCAATTATACGATGTACATTAAAGATTTTGAACTTTGAGAAGTGATGTATGATGTAAGTGTTCCCTTAATGTTTTTGACCAGTGTACTGTGTGCAGGATTCGAAAACGTCAGAATTTTAAAATTTCGAAAATTCCAACGTCAGATTTTTAAAGTCCCCAACCCATACAGACCATCTTCAAAAGCAGCCAATTTACCTGTATTGGGGCTTCCTGGGGTTACTCTGAACATCCAGGAGCTGATTAATTATCTCTGGGGCTTCCAGTTTCTGCCCTATCAGTAGAAGCAGTGCCATCATGCATCGCACCTGCAGCACAACACAACAGGACATCCACTGCCGTAAGACACTGCAAATATCACTAACCAAAATGATCAAATTTTGAAAGAGTTTAGCTCCAAAAGAGATTGTATCTAAATTGCAAAAATTAATACAATGGCTTTAAATTAAGATAAGTTATTGCTGAACAGAACTGTAAAAATTGTGGGGGCGTTAGTTTGTCTTGATACCTGGTGGTAAAGGAAGGCCAGTCCTTTGATCTCAAATATGAAGAGGTCATATTGGTCTGTCTGCTGAGGCAGCACAGACTTCACTGATGCTGACAAGATGGTCCTCTCAAACTGCAGGACTCCATTGCCCACATCCATTTTGCACAGGTTGCGAAAGTCATGAGTGCCCTCGTATCTGTTAGGTGTCAAAGATATCCTCAAATCAGAACTTCAAAGCAGGGGACATCATCATTTATGACTTTATGTCTTAACACACCTTTTTGCAGCATCTGCCATCAACGCCACATCCAAGGATCCCCGGGGGAAGTAGTACCGGTATGTGCGGGACTGACAGTCAAAGCGTGCACTGAAGCCCTCTGCGACTGGTGCCCAGTCCAAGATCCTAATGTCCTGGGGTAAGACTCTGTTCAGCATCTTTACATATGGTAGCTCAGAGCCAGTAGCTTTATTCTTGGTACTAACGTCAACATGTTCAGGGAGTATGACGCCCAGTCCTTCACAAAACTGAGTGGAGCGTAAATCGATGGTTATGACCTGTGTAGAAAAGACAATTTTACTCAACAACATCATGGACTCGTTTTGGAGCACCATCCTGCATTATAATATATTTCCTCATTACTAATTTATATAGTTAGAAACTCCCTATATAAACAATAAATGTGAGTCTCAGGGAACTCACTTGGGAAAAGGCGCTGACTCCTTTATCAGTGCGACCACACCGGTGGTAGTTGGAGCTCTGTCTGTCCTGAATCAGCCGTGTCTTTAGCAAAGCTTCAAAGAGTCTGGCCTCCACTGTGTTGTCCGTGTTCTCCTGGACTGCAAACCCCTGGTAGGCCCATCCCAGGTAAGCCAGCCGCAGGGCAACGTGGCGCCGGGGATGGGCCGAGAAGTCAAAAGGACGATCTTTGCCTGCTCTCTTGCCTTTTTTACTGCTGCTGGTGTTGCCATCAGGTCTACAGTCTGTGTTTTCATCAGGAGACGGACTGCCAGCTTCACTCCTCTCCTTAAGCTGGGACTTGAGCTTCTCCAAGTCTGCCTCCAGCTCCTTTATTCGCTGAATTAAAGCCACTGACATGATCCTTGACAAATAAGCAGAAAGACCATGTATAAAGGATAAGTTTAATATTTCTACAAATTAGTAGCCTACCTCTGTCAGCCAATAAAGACACACTTAGCTACATGTTTTATTATTAATTTTTAATTTACAGAGCGAAAGAAAGTAAGCCAGTATAATTAGTACTTTTACTTAATTCAAAGGTGCATGTTTCTACAGCTAGCTGGAGTCTGAACACACTGTGTGTTTACCTGCTAATCGCTACACAGACCTATATCGTGTATGTTGCATAACAGAGCGACATTAAGACTGCTGGTGGTCGTAAATAGTATCGCAATACAGCTGTTACTTTACCTTTGTTTAAGTCTCAATGTTGCTGTTAAGCTTGTGTTTCTCAGTCAGCTTCCTTGGTTGCTAGCGCGCACGTTACTTTCTGTGCTGCGTGTTTGTCAGAGCCGGACCTCTTTTTAGAGCGGACGCATTTCCTTAGAGGGTTTCTGGGAAATGCAGTTTACTACTTACATTGCCTAAAAAGGTGAGAGTTAGATATGTGTTTAGGGAACATTTGTTAATGGACATGTAATTGGTTTACCCATCGTACAGCCTGTAAAAATAGCTAAGAAAAAACCCCAACATATTTTCTCTGATGGGCCTATTTTTTTTCTTGTTAAATATTAAATCATTTGAACTCTTCAGTCCTGATGTCTTCCAAGGAAAAACATGTTTGGCTGAACTCCTAGAAATGCACAGCATGATAGTTTGGACACAACCCAAAGTAACTAGACCAAACAGCAGCATGCAAGAGCACCATCCTTAGTAAACTGCCCAGTGTTGATATTTTGTCCCTTTTACTCCTTGATGTGCTTTTTAAAAAGAATTATGGGTTGGTGGACTTAATTTTACATATTGTTGTTGCCTTTTATTATTTGGTAATCTGAGTTACTCAGAACAGATTCAAAGATGGCAACAACCTGGAGACCTGCAGCCCTCAGGCTCGACTGCAGACTGGAGATGCTCAGTCTGACCCAAACTCCAGCTCAGCTCATAGGTCCACAGGCCAGACCAAGACCTTCTGCCACAGTGGTAAACTTTCCTACTTAATATAAACTTTTAATCTGCTAAAGCTTCCAAGTGATGAAGAATTTTATCAGGTCCTTACAGAACTGTTCATCTGTAACTCACAAGTGTATTAAAAATTAGCTTAAAAGAAACTTTTACTTTACTTTTACTTTTCACAAGTACTTAGATCACATGCAAAATCAGTTAAACATGCACATTGAACCACACAGGCACGTAACCAAAATGTTCCACACATTTATTGAAAATTTTCATAGTATGCATGAAATTTTAAAGTCAAATAGTCACATTTTGCAAGCATGGAGGTAAAGTTGATGAATTATGTATCTAATATTTTATGTCACAATTTAAAAATAACGCACAGTCTGGAAAGACTTAACTGGAAAAAGCAAATAAAATAGATCAAATTTGAGCAAAACATAAATCTGTGATGTGGGAAGTTAGCTCAGCTTGGTCCAAGACGAATCAGCTGAGGGTTTCATAGCTTTTGTGTTTTATTTTCAAACACAAGCACACCCCAACTAACACTCCGAACACCTGTAACAGGCAAAAGGTTAAATGTTACTAACAGCAAATTAACTCAAAAACTGGTCAAATGTTTTTTTTCTCTGTGTAAATTCTAATTATTTCTAATTATTACCCTGGGCAAACAGTGTAAAAGATCCTTTGTTATTATTCAAATGTCTGCATTACCATTGCTCACATGAACATCTGCATCTTCTCATGGAAATTGTGCATGAATTATTAAATCAATTAATATAATACTTGTGATTTTTTTTTTAAGACACATTTATGGTCATCAGAGTTAAGATTTTACTTTGTTGCCAGGGACAATAGATAATTATAGCGTCTTGCCTCATTTACAGATCTCTTTTGTGTTGATCAATAAGCAAATTAACTAAACTAATAAATGGTAGAGAGGGGATGACATACTACAAATGTCTTGGATATGCATTTTAACTCCCTGATTTATGATGTTTTCTTGTGCAAAATAATTTTTCACATCATATGAAGTGGTGTAGTAAAATCAACCACCAACAGTTTACCTCTGTAACTCCAAGAGCAATGCAGACGGCACCGACCCAAACCAGGTTTTTCAACAGAAAGAGCTTGATAGCCCAGATACAACCCTGAAGAGGAGCACAGAGTTGTGAAATACTGTCTCATTTGTTTACAGAAATTAGATGAAGTGGCCATGAACTTTGAGATTAGATTTCCCAGCAGACCTTTGTGTGTAGTTTCAATGTGTCCTGTCCACAACCCTCAGTCTTCACCACGCAGCAGGAATCTGGCACGGCCTGGTGGTTTTCCCAGCCCACACTCCTGGACCAGTCAGTGTAACTGTCTGCACCACAGCAGCCGAACTGTAACGTGGTTTATAATACATGAAGATTGCCCTGAAGCACTGCCGCTGCCTTGAGTGTTTGTGGATCTGTCTATCCAACCCATGAAACAAGGACAGGTTGACGCATGATTACAGTGAAATTATTTTCACTGTAATCATGCCTCTACTTCATGCTAGCGGTGATGAAATCCCCTGTTGACGAAATCCCCTTGGTTTGTCTGACTCAGACTGACTTTTGACTTTGGTTAAACTTTATAATACATTTGTATGCACAAATAAAACTTTTGGATTTTTCTAAGGTCAGGGGGCCTTAAGGTGATACCTGCATTATTACCATGTCCCGTTTCAAGTAGTTTATACTTTCACTTGTGTACATGGTGCAAACTCATGAATATTATTTAGTCAAATTAAGACACACTCATTTCTAATTACTAACTAATACATATACAATATAGCGTGGGTTAATCGGGGGACTCAAATGAGGCTTACAGCTCACAGTATTTTGGGACATCCAATTGGTTAATCTGTCCATGAATACTATAATGTACAACATTATCCAGTTTATGAAGCAAAAATCTCTGCATGTCACCTTTTCTTGAATTCTGTTGATGGCGTGTCTGTTCTCTGGGCTGTAGTCATAGATCACCCCTCGCGCTTTGGCGTTAATACCACTGTTCATCTGTAGGATGGCAGTCTACAGAGATGTGAAAATTCAAATATTTTTATGATTGATAAACAATGTTTTGACCTTGATCTCAAATACATCCCTTACAAGGCAATATTCAAGTGTCTCACCCTGCTGCGGAATATGTAAAAGGCAGCCCCTGTGAGGATCTCCAAAATGATAATCACGATCAGGATACAAATGAACTGGTTCATAAAGAAACAGAGTGAGCAGTGTAGGTCAGACATGTCCCTTTATCATTTTACAACAATCATTATATTAAAGTCAGAATTGACCATCTCTTGCATCAGAGTGATAATGAGAAAAAGTGAGATTACACACAGGATCTTCATTTGATCTACTTCTAGCTGTTCAACCACAAAAAGCCAGAATCCTTCTAAAACTGTCCCACAGGCATTTTCTTAATTAAATCTATGAGGAAAGAATCTCAAACTCATTACTGAGCATTATGTTACTTACACAAGCCACCATAGAAGAATTATTAAAGAATGCCCCAACATGACCCAAGAGGGAGATCAGGACTATGGTGACACCCACTGCAATGAGGACTATGGCGATTTTAGACAGGCTGCTCCCTGCGAAAGTCCCCATCTGTGAGTAAGTCGAGTATTGCAGTGCTCCGATAGTGATGAGGGCAACCCCAGATGCCTGAAAAACACATTTCACAACTAAAAAATTAATGCAGTGCTTAAGTAACAACGTTAAACCCAATGAACCCAGTCCTGCTGGTGATTTCATGCCAGTCTACCGTCAAACTGTTGCACTGTGGAACTAAATTATTGTAAGGAAAAGGCCAAAAGCAAAGAAAGTGAACATGTTTGATCTCTTAAATGGTGCAAAATGAGAATAAATACTGAGTTTTAAACTTTTGTGTCTCTTATAACATTTGACAGTTTCCCCCCCACTTTCAATTTATGAAATTTCCATGTATAAACCGGGTAGAAAATGTTTACTTTAAACCTTCTTGATTTAAAAAGCCTGGTTTGTATATTCTGTGCTGGAGGGGGTTTGCACATAGAAGAGCCCACTAGCATGCTGTGCTCCTGTGTGCTCACCCAGGACCCCCTGCCGGTACATCCGGCCGTGAGTCAGACTGATTATCTTCCATACTTGTTACAGTTCTCCCTGCTCAGCCTATCCACTGAGACTCTTTTAATTTGAATGTGTTTGACACAGTTGGAAGAACAAATGAATTCTCTAATTCGCTTTCAAATGATGCTACAAATTACTTCCACTTGTCTGCGTCTTCTTTTGCATTTTCTTGCATACATTAACAATATCAGACATATGAAGGATTGCAGACAAAATAGACTTCCTGTACTTCTACAGCACAGTTATTAGACAACCATACAACCATGCATTGTCATGTACAATTCACTCATAACAATCAAAACTAAAAACAACAGAAGCAGTTTTGTAGAAATATGACTTTTTAAAATCCCACTTTATTTAGCCTGTTTATTATTTGAATAATCAATATCATCAGTCACTTCTCTTCCCAACAATATCATTCATTCATTTCATAACTCCCATTACTTACCAAAAAGAGTGCGTTGAAGAAAATGAACCAGCATTTGATGCTGCAAAACTTGCACATTGTGAGGACTTTGATGCAGGCAATCCAAGTTTAGACTGTATTAAAAGATAAACGAGAATGCAGAGAAAACAGCAGACCTTACACGGTGTACAGTAATCGGGAAGAGGTGCAGAGTGAGCACATAAATGTAACACAAAAGAGTGCGTGAGCGTGTCATTTGACATTATGGAAATAGGCTGATAACACCAAAACTGATATATCACATAAAAACATAGCGTCCCTGTTAGACTATTTGAATAGTAGCATTCAGCATATGCTGTTGGAATATAATGTGAGTATTGGTCAAATGGATGAACTTGATACTTAAAATGACTGTTACCTTTCTGACTTTCATTTTACATACACCAACATTTTTATGTTTTATTACAATATAAATTCCTATTACTGTATCTTGTGTGCCGTATTGTCGCTTGTACATTTTACTTTACAATTAAACTGCTCAAATAGATGAGTAGCTACATAGCAAGTAAATCATCTTGTCTTGAAATATACAATGAGAATACAGAAAAATGACAAGAGAATGTGAATCTTTGTTCTAGAAAGATGACAGAGATGTAGAAATGAATCTTCATTCTGTCACAGCTTCACTTGGAGCAGTCAGACTACTGGAACTTGCTTCGAGGCTCCTTCCATCCAGCACCCTGAGCTTCTCCACCAACATATGGAGCAGCTGCAGGAAACCTGACCCGACTCCATGGGCTGGAAAAGGACCGAGGCCTCGCTCTGGCTGCAGCACAGTAATCTTCGTCACAGTGGAGTGAGCGGCTGGGATGCTTGTGACAAACCGCCAGAGTGTCCTCTTTTCTCCACATCTCTTTCTCTTTCTGCCTCTGTCTCCTCAGTGCTTTTCTTCTCCCCTTTTCTCCTTTCTTAGAGCTCGAGCCAGAGTGCATCAGGCTGTGAAGGACCATGCTGCTCTCTAATTTCACATGACATAACATGAGAAATTCTGTTCTTTA
Organism: Lepomis gibbosus; assembly: GCA_029875015.1. Classification (NCBI taxonomy): domain Eukaryota; kingdom Metazoa; phylum Chordata; class Actinopteri; order Centrarchiformes; family Centrarchidae; genus Lepomis; species Lepomis gibbosus. The sequence continues at coordinate 11,721 of JAPMOB010250854.1, read as the reverse complement.
CGCTGTCCTCATTACCCACTGAGTCACAGCATGCTCTTTGAATGTATATGAGAGGAAGATCATCACAAAACAGACTCAGTTTCAGACTGAAGTTTTATCCCCCAAAACTACAATTATTAAAAGGACATACTGTTAGAGGTTGTTTGTCTGCCAAGAGACTAGTTGACATCGTCATTGGCTCTCTGTCCATGAAGCCTTATCTGCTTTGGTCGTATTTGCCTGAAAAGGAATTCAGGCTGAAGAGATAAAGAAGGACATTTCTGGATTACTGCAGTTGAGCCCCCATGTCTTAAAAAAGGAATCAATTTTGTTATTTTCAAGGTTTAATTGCGGACTTTAGTGGACTGCTCCTGTTTTGAAAATCTTCTGGCCAACAATGCTGGTTGTCAGATTTGATAATTCCTGCAATGTGAGGTGTACAACCACAGGAGGGCCCCATTCCATTTTTTAAAAACTACTTTCAACATTTGGCTTGCCTTCACTTAATGGAGTCAAGAGTTTGTGGGAACAAGATAACACAGAGCCTGCATATTTTTTTCAAAGGACTTCATGGGAACAGAAATTCAAATGTTTATCATAATTGGAGAACTCCGTCTCGGTCACAGAGAGAGAATGTTATCCTTCTCACTCTTTGCTTTTCCTGTTTTGAATTCTTTAAAACTTTGTATGATTTCAGTCTGATAAGGATAATTACCTAGAAATGAGAAGGGGCTATTCTACTGGTGCTAAGATATAAGCTATTTACACAATTATGACATTAAATAGTAGAAATGTCCATATATGGTAAAAGTACAGAATGCAACTAAAGTTTACAGTATGGCATTTCCTGTGATGTCTTTTTTTAACCATATATGGCTCTTATTAAAGAATGTGCCAAAGCATAGCGGACCAGTCAAGCTCACATTTTTCAAGGATGATATCATGTGTTTTGATGCTTTTTTATTTATTTAGAACAAGACAAGAATGTATGTAAAATCTTGAAGAACTGTATTTTCCTCTTGTTGAAAAATCAGTTTTGATGCACCAATGTACTTGTTGATATACCACACAAATATGTGACAGTGACAAAATCTAATCATTAAGGAGTAAAAAGACAGTCAGTAACTCTTGTTATGTCTTGAAACACATCTGTGTAAACAAAAGAAAGAAACATCAAGAGAAACAAACTGAAGATGTTTGTGCTTGCTAAACAACATTTGTGACTTCTCTTTATATTGGACAGCTTAGAAGTGGGTAGAATGAGTCTGTCCATCCGTAAACAATTAAGCTTATGTCTGGTCCATCAATCAACCTGCTTTTAGCGGCCGGGGTCTTTTGTTGTTTGTAGTCCAAAGTAAATGATGTGCCTCCCACCATAACGTCCTACTTACACATACCAGTCCATGGAAGTATTACATTCTTGCACTGACCACTGTTGAGTGTGGTTTTAAATGTGTCCAGTTAAAACCACAAGATGGCAACTCAATCGTGTGAGGGTAGCTTTTAGAAAAGATATTCTGCAACTAATGTTATACTTGTTGTAGTGTTGTAAGTGTGGTGAATCATTCCTTGTTTGTCTTATCAGCCACAGATGTATCAGTTATCTAATGTTACTTAAATATCCATGCTAACTGTATAAACAGCCATGTATCAATGTATTTGTACAGTCCTTGTTGTGATTTCATATTTGCTGTGAGCCAGTGGCTGTGATTCAGTGGGTTGATTGAAGGCAGGTGTGTGGGAGGGCTGCCACATTGTGGATGCCACATGCAACAGACAGTGCTGGCCCTCTTTATTCTGTGTTACTCTATATGTGGGTATTGTACAAATGTGAATTTTAAATGAATATGAGAATAATGCAATGACAGCCCAAACAATGATCAAGCAAGCAATCTGTGGTGCAGCAGACCTTTGGCCTTGGACATGTCAAGTGACAGTGAGCTCTTGGACTGTTTCCAGCCCCTTCCTGGCACTGACTGTTTTTCTTTTTTTTTTTCTTTCTTTTTTTTTAAGTAGTTGAGCAATTAGAAAGGAGAGAAGGCATGGTGCACATTATGAGAGCAATATAGACCTTAAGAGAAACTGCTTTACAGAGCAGTAACCAAAACCATCAAGGAAAACCTTAATGGCCTATCAGCTAGCTTAATATGGATAAAAGAAGTCTATGGTTAACAACCATTCAACAAAAGGTAAATGAGAGCACATGTTGGAGACACACCCAACCAGCTATTCTTATTCTTATATCAGTAAAATTAAAGCCGTCTCATTTACAAATGGAGGTTACTGTTTGTGATCACATGGTCGCACTTCTCCACTTTAAAATCCAATAAAACTACTCTGGAAACCCACGGTTTGAAAGGGTCCCCTTCAGTGATTTTTGTTGTCTGCTGTACAGCAGAGTAAAGGTGCTCAGAAAGCTGCCCTACTGGCTCTTCTTGATTCCTGCGGTGACTCTCAGTGTGGCTCAACCTACAGTTTGATGGGTGGTTACAGGGGGGATGAAACGGCTGAACAGGCCGACAGTGACAATCTGTAATTATGTTCTGAGAAATCGCTTTTATGAAGAAAACCACCAGGTAAAATATGCTTTTTGTACTTCTTTTATGTGTGTTTCTTTGTATCACTGTCCACCTTATCACTCTCCTGTTCTCTTCAGCTTGAACGTTTGATCGCTCCCACATGTTTTCCCACCCTATCTTACTATCTCTTTTGTGTTCTATCACATGTGATCCTGTGTTTCCCCCCCTGTTCTCAGCACATAGGGACAGTGGGGGGCTGAACATGTGTGTTTTTGATTGGCCTTCTGATAAAGCTGGCTGTTTCCTGTGGGGCTGAGTGTGGGTAGTGATTTCAGAGGCAGTCTGAAAGCAGAGGCTCCTCCTGTTAACATATGTGAGGATGTGTGAACAGAGACGGGGTGGAAATTTAACACATCAGCTGCGCACTATGTATATACCGACTACAACACCACAACCAAGAGAAGAAGGGGAAGTCTGACAGATGAGTGGGTATTTGAAACTCAGCTGTGTTGTTGTCTGGTTAAAATTTCTACTTAAGGATGGACAAAGATGGTGGGAAGCCAAAGACCTATGTGTCTACTTGCCGGTTTATCCTCAAGCCTAAACCCAGACCTCTCTCTGTGGAGGGGCAGAGAGAGGATGGACTGGATACCACTAAGCGGACGTTAATGGGAAACAACAAACTGGGAGTCTCATCTGTAAAAGGTAAAGACTAGAACAAGTGAAAAGTTGATTTACTGACATTTTAATGTGTCAGTTTTTATGTTGAACATTGGAGATTACCTCAGTTACACCACATTCCAAGCCTCAAGTCACTGCAGCCCCTGCAGGCGCTTCATGCTTTAATTTAAACTTCTTTAACTTGAATCCTTTGCATGAGGTCATCACAATAGCCTCTTATGGTAACCAGGAATACTGGAATCTAAGATTTCACATGTCTGTATGAATCCGAATTATTATGAAATTGTTTTTGTAGTTCCTATGGTGGTGACAGAAATGTCCTCAGGCACTGAGAGTATCAGGCAGGAGAGCATATAGGAGTGACATGCAACCTGCCTCCTCCTTTCACCTCCAAGCACACCTACGCTCCTGGACATTCCAACATCAAAAATACACATGTGTAAACACGCATGTGGAGGGAAAAACTTGTAAACACCACGTTGAACTTCCCAAACCATAACATACTGCAGTAGATACAGCCAAAGGTAACTGATTAACTGATATGCTGCTCTGCCTTGGAGCAAAACAGATGAATACCACACATCAGTGTGCAGTTATTCCTTTTTTTTTACTATGACATTTACAACTACCACACAGTGCACTTAAAGTCCATCTACAGTTTGATCAGTTACACCATGTCTGGGGTGGAGAGGTACCTAAAAATATGTTTGTTTTGCATAACACAACTCAAGAATCTTGTTTTGAATAAGGTGGCTTATCCTGATTGGTCAGTGGTACAGAAAGCATTGTTGTATACAGTTGGCAAGCCATTTAAGAATATCTCAAAACAAAGCCTATTGTCTTCTCCTCTCTGCTAAGACTCCAGACAGACACCCATCCAGGCGCTGGAAAAGCCCCACTTTAAACAACCACTCAGGGACTGTACAGTCTGTGAAGGAAGCGATGCTACTTTTCAAGGTGTTATCACAGGAAGTCGGCCTCTGAGCGTTTCCTGGCAACACAATGGTAAATGACTGATTACCATACCTTTAAAGTGTCTAACTGGGCTCCATTATGAGGAAATGATGCTACAATATGTGAACCAGAAGCTGTGATGTGGGGATTTGAGCCATAATATCCAGTACTTAGAAGGATTTGAATAATTATCAGCTATAGTAAACGTGTGTGTTTGACCTTTGTTATTTTGTCATTTAGGTGAGAGGGTGCACTCAAGTAATACTTCCTTCACCAATGGTGTTGCCAGTCTGGCTCTGACTCAGTGTTTGCCTGGAGATGCTGGGACGTATACCTGCATAGCTGAGAACTCTGGTGGGAAACAATCAAGCAGTGCTGTGTTACATATCACAGGTAAAGCAGGGTTGAGATAGAAGCTCCTCACAAACATCAAGTACAACCTGTCCTCAAATTAACCATATTGAATTGAACTGTGTATTCACTAAACCTGTTTCACTCTGTTTGCTATGGAATAGCAACAAAGGAAGTCCCCAGGACAAACAACCATGAGCTGCACAGTGAGGACACAGTCAAGGATGCGTCACCTGGAATCACTCAGTTGTCCTCAGCTTTTAAAGGGAAAAGCCGCGACAAAGGTAGATTAAAAACTTTTATTAAGCTACCTCAAAAATCTTTGTATTATTACACACCCATAAAATCCTCCCTTCAAAATAATTTTGAATACTTCAAAATTTCCTCTGTAGAAATTATGCAGTTTAATAGTAACTATGCCAATTTTAAAGTGCAGAGAGACAGCAACAAACATGCATACAAGTAAAATTGTTTTTAATTAAGGGCATTTTGTTTTGTAGTCAATAAAATATAATGATTTTGTTTCAGCTTTGAAAAAATGGTGTCTCTAAACATCAGGTGCATCTCAAAAATTTGAATGTCATAAAAAAGTTAATTTCCCCCCAATATATTAATTCAAAAAGTGAAACTTTGAAAAAGCACCAACAATTTTAATTTGAAACAATTTTAAGATAAGAATTTATAATAGGGAAATGTCCACACTGACAAGAGCTCTAATCAGCTAATTAACTCAAAACACCTGCAAAGGGTACTTCTATAACATGCCCAGGGTAGCGCACACACAGCTCTAAGTCCATCTACTTCTTCACTCTTCACAGATATCAGAGATATCAACCTTCAAACAAAAGTCTCCCCTAGCAAAGGTGGGTGGAGGGCAAAGCAACATGTGAGCTGCTGAAGTAAAAGCTAAATCTGATTGCACTTCATTGCAGTCATGGTAAACTCTGCCTCTCCTCAGGACCTCCTGTGGAATTTTTAGACCCACCAGATAAAGTGGAGGTTCGAGTAGGAGAACAGGCCCGGCTACACTGTGAGTTCAAGAGCAGCTGTGTTCCTGTGGCCTGCTGCTGGATTTACAACAAAGACAGGGTAACAGTGGTTGTTAGTATTGCTTGATCCATTACTGTATTATCACTTTGAAATTAAGTGCAAGTAAAAGTCTTGGTATGTACTTCCTTGCTCATCAGGTGGTGGTAAGTGGTCCGAGGATGTCCGTCCGGAGCAGTGAGACACAAAGCAGCGTGGAGCTCTCTCAGGCCTGTCCTGATGACAGAGGCTCATACACTGTCATAGTACGAAACAGAAAAGGCTCTGGCAAGCATACAGTCACCCTCAGTGTTGTAGGTGAGACTTTCTTTCAGCACTTCTTGTTGCAGAGATGTGGATTTATTTAACAAAATCATGAACAGGAAATGTAGCAAAGAGGGGAAAGTGCAGCAGCGGATGATAGTATTTAGATTAAAACCCATGCAATATGTTTGGAAGTTAGTACAGCAAAGAATCATCAGCAACTCAAGTCGCATTGTGTCCAGTTATATAAATAAAAGCATTTTATTCTTGAAATTCTCCTCAGACCGACCCCAGCCTCCGGCATCCCAACCTGTCGTTTCCCAGCTGTCCACGCAGTCCGTTGTCCTGTCCTGGACGGGTCCCAGCTATGACGGAGGCACAGCTGTCTTGGGCTACATCGTGGAGGTCAGACAAGAGGGCCTGGACAAGCCTGTGAGCTGGACGGAATTAACAAACCATTGTAAAAATACGTCATTCCACGTCCTCTCAGGCCTGGAGCCTCTGGGGCAGTACCGCTTCCGTGTGAGAGCCTATAACTCAGCAGGGGTCAGCGAGCCAAGCCAGGAGTCGCAGTCTGTTAAGATGGCGACTGCAAGTAAGTTACGCAGATGTCATTTGCACTGGGAACGCTTTGAAATGGCTGATTTTTGGCCCAATCACTTTTTGAAAGAATTAAATGTTCTGAAAAATAACTTGCACCAAGAAATGTTAACCAACAAATGTAAATGCTTTGAGAAAGGTTTATTTGCACAAAAAGAAAACATGCAATGCAACATAGTTTTCCCTCCATATAAAAACAGACATTTCCATAAATTGGAGAAAATGTCTCCAGAATGCAGGAAAATACCAGTTTGCTCAAAATCCCCCCCAAACATTTCCGCATCAAATTCTATCTAAATAGTGCTAAAAATCTTCTTGTCTTGTTCTCATGCATCCTCATGACCCAAATGTATTATCACGCCCCTAGTGTGAGCCCTTATGTCCCCACTACTTTTCAACATTAAGTGGTGCCCTTGAAGTGACCTGGTGTGATGTGCTTGTTTTTCCCTTCTGTGTTGTTTTTTTTTTTCATATTTTAAAGAAGAAAAGATGGAAAAGAAGAAAGAGCCTGTGTCGTATGTCACAGTGACCATTGACACCAAACACAAGGTCATGGACCACTACAATGTGCATGAGAAGCTGGGAGTGTAAGCATGGATTCTTTGTATTTAAAACAAACTTTGTCACCACATGAGTCAGACCTTTAGAGCAGTTCAGATTATTCACATGTATATTGTCCAAAGTGAATATGAGTCATATTCCCAGGGGGAAGTTTGGCCAGGTGTTCCGGATGTCCCACAAGGAAACAGGTGAGGTGTGTGCGGGGAAGTTCTACCGAGCCCGAACCTCTAAGGACAAGCAGGCAGCTCGCAAAGAGATTGAACTGATGAACTGTCTTCACCACCCAAAACTGGTCCAGTGTCTGGCTGCTTATGACACACGCTCAGAGACGGTCATGGTCATGGAGTAGTAAGTAATTGTGGAGTGGAAAAGTGACTTCTGGTAAATTAATTTTGTACTACTGTTGATTGAAAGTTTCTGCTGCTAATCAGGACAAAACCACAAGCGATCAAACTACTGTTCACTAAAGCAGGTAGTGTAGGGAAGGCCTAGTTTCACATCATTATTAATGTTACGAGTTGACTCTAGTAGCTGTAATATTGTTGTTTGGTGGGAACTTGGTGGTTGTTGTCTAACAGTAATATAAGGTAATTTGAAGGAGCATTAGTGTGAATATTTCAAAAAGACAAACATTATCTTAACTGAAACCAGACAATACCAGCAAACCATACAGGAGGACATGCAAAGATTCATAATAATGTATGATTTATGTTAGCTATCATTTGTGGATTTTATATTCCAGCTCCAATATAACTATCTAATATAAAATCTGGATAATGTTTACACCTAGAGTTTAGAACAAGCGGCGGCAGATAAAGTGTCAAATGATGGCAATGAGAACATTTTTCACTGATAAAACGCCATGCTGCTAAACATTAGAGGACCACAGCGGGTTGTTTATGAAGCACAGACCTGAATGGTATTATTTGTCTGCCCAGTATTGCAGGTGGGGAGCTCTTTCAACGCATTGTGGACGACAACTTTGAGCACACGGAGCCCACCAGTGCCCGCTACATGCAGCAGATCCTGGAGGGCATGAAGTACGTTCACAAGCAGAACATCATCCACCTGGACCTCAAACCAGAGAACATTGTCTGTGTGGATACAACTGGGACACAGATCAAGATCATTGACTTTGGCTTGGCTAGTAAAGTAGGTGAGTTCGCTGGATTTGTGGAAACGGTCTCATAATGATCTCTCTGGGACCTATTTTTATAACTCCCAGTTGTTCAACTGGGACAATGAATAAATCTCCCCGTGTGTTTGAGTGAGTGACATATCCTGTGTGTATTCTATTGCAAGTTACAAAACGGGGGAAATCCAAGTGTCCTTATAAGGCAGTAGTCAATGCTGTGCTGGACTTGGTGCTATGAGCTTTCTGCTGTCTTGTGCACCCAGCATGGAGAATGAAACGCTGCCTGTTATACCTGTTCCTGCTTGCATATAAATCTGTTAAAGGTTTTCCAGGTTCATGAAACTTTGCATCAAGTTTAACTAATACAAATATATTTCAGTTTTCTGCCAACCTCAAAATGAGTTTATACTATTCAGGGTGATATTTTGAATTTCTGATTGTTACCCTCAGAAGAGGGTAAACCCCTGATGGTGATGCATGGTACACCGGAATTTGTGGCACCTGAGGTGATCAACTACGAGCCTGTAGGCCTGGAAACGGACATGTGGAGCATTGGCGTCATCTGCTTCATCTTGTAAGTTGAGTGAAAGCTGAAAGCAAAAATGGAACTGGGGTTACTTTGTCTTCTACTTTGTAGAAGTGAAAATAGTGATTCTAGACGGCATTTCAGATAGTTCATAAAGTATGGGACAAAAAACGTTCAATGCCCTGTTCCTTTTATCTATATGTGTCAACTATGAGAAAAGTGTTTTGAAAATAGCTAAAAGGAATACATTGCCAACTCGATTATATCACTAATGAAAGTTAGTAATTCTACAAATGTAGATTTGGCTCCATCTCCTGGCAATATTGTGTTGCTACAGTCTCCCATAAAGTGTGCATAGTTTCAACCAAGCTCAGCAGTAGATTAAGGGAATAATAAACTTGACAGTTAATTTATCCTGAGGGCAAACACTAAAGGATGAAGATATGCTGTCTGCACAGAAACATGGCCGTTAGTTAACCTTACATTAAACGGTTTCATTCATTGTTACATTGTTTTGTGTCCTAGGCTCAGTGGAGAATCTCCCTTTCAGGGGAACAGCGATGCTGAAACTTTGGCTCTTGTGACTGCTGCCAGCTACGAGTTTGACGAGGAGAGTTTTGAGGACATTTCTGATCAAGCTAAAGATTTTATCAGCTCCCTGCTGAAGAAAAACCGGAGGTTGATCTGTTTTCTTTCATTCTCCTTTTTCTTTACGAATATGGCCTTGAGCAAATTCTCGCCATGGTTACCTGGTTACCTCTCTCAGACTGATCATGACACATTATGAGCAACATACTCCTTTATGACATTACCAACCATTTGCAAAAAAATTTGCAATATACCAAACCATTAACCAAGCTCTGAATATGAATTGGAGAGAGTCAGTGTATCACTGGCCGGATCACTGTGAGCTCAGGAGACTGCTGGCAGCATTTGACAGCCTTTGCTTCTCCCTCTCTATCCAATTGCACTCTAGACAGAGGCTGTCATCTGCTGAGGCCCTCGCCCACCCTTGGATGGTCTCTTTTACCCCTCTGAACCGCAGGCCGACCAAGTCCCTCAATAAGGAGAAGATGAGACGCTTTTTGGCCAAGCGCAAGTGGAAGGTAACACAACTGAAGAATGACTACCTTGTTACTCCAGCATTGGACAGATTTTATATCAGTGCTTCCCTATAATAGTCTTTCCATCAATTTTCCTATATAAAACTAAAGTTTGGTTGAGTTTAGTTTGTCATCCAGTGCAATTTGTCCTTTAAACTTCCAGAAAACTGGCAAGGCTGTTTTGGCCCTAAAGCGGATGGCTAACCTCTCTCACAGGCCAGACTCTCCTGGCTGCTCCTCTGAGGGTAAGACAGATAAAAAGACACACACACACACATACACAAATGCCCTCCTATGTCTTAGAGCTACATATGGCAGATGACTCAGTTTACGATTGTCACTTCAAGTTTACCCTTTTGTGATCAGTAAAGCCTTCCGTTTTATTCGTCATCATCCTCCCCTCTCATCCAGAGCCAGGCTGGAGCCAAAAGGCAGAGGAGGCCATCCAGTCGCTGGATAAGCAGCTTCAGATTGAACCCCGCTTCCAGCAGGCCTTGAAGGACACCACTCTCCCCAAAGGAGCAACTGCTCAGCTAACATGCCTTGTCAATGGTAGTGATAAAACTGCACTGCTCTTCATTAAATGATACCCCTCCACATTTTACAAGGCATTACTTAATGAAATTATCTTGCATTATTGCATTAGAATAAGACCTAAATGGCTAAACTTAAAGCTGCCATGAGTAATGTGTGAACATTAACATGGATCAAATTACCACTTGCCCACAGATAATGATCACCTGGCTCTATAGTTGACATCAGTTCTATGGAGAGTTTCAGCTTATTGTTTTGCTTTTTTTTTTAAGTCTGCGACCTAACTGATTTGAACAGCTAGCCCAGCTCTGTCCAAAGGTGACTAAATTTTAAAAAAAGCTGATTAATTCACATGTTAAATCCCCTTTTGTTTAATCTGTATGAAACCAAAGTGTGGAAACTGCACATTGTGGTTTTATGAGGGGTTATGTGCCGAACAATTTCATTGGCGTGAGCAAAAACTTCCTGGAGTCGAAGCTAGTCCCTTAGCAACCTCACGGTTGTGACATGATGCCAGGAAGTCCTTTGTTACAGTTGGACCATAGACTGTATATAAGAAGTGGACGTAGTCATTGTGACGTCACCCGTTCATTTGTGGACAGCCATTTTGAAGCCTTGAGTTTAGCTAATAGGGTGCTGGTGGTTGAGTTTTTCAACCACCGGCACTGGACAGGACCATATTTTGACGAGACTGGAGCTAGCTAGCTGTCTTGCTTAGGTGCATCTGTAATTCACATTAACTGTCATTTTAACAGTGTTGACAATTTTGTCTAGCGAACAACAGTCTTAAAACTAAATGTACACACCAGAGAAACTGAACAGCCAACTCCTAATACGCTTTTTCAATGGCGCTGGTGAAATTTACAGAGCCGTGGGTGTGAGTCACTCTAGCATGATTGACAGATTGCCATAGTAACGACTTGTCAATCATAGATAACCCCGTCCTGAAGCATACTCTGCTTTATGGTCTATTTTTCTCTAAATGGCGCCATAATTTACTAAGTGAACATCAGCAACAACTAGCAAATGACCAAACTCATCAGGACAGTGTTTACTGAGGTAATAAATCAGGTGAGAAGTAGGGTCATTTTACCATTATTTCTAATGGAACCAGGCTTGTTTTTGCAACCAGTAGAGTTGCCCCCTGTTGGCTGTTCGATAGAATGCAAGTTTAAGGGACTTCTGCATTGGCTTCGCGTATCTGACCGGAAGCTTTCCGCTTGAGTTGGACAGAGCCAGGTTACCTGTTATTCATGTTTCTAGTTTTTGCCCTAAGCTAGCTGGCTAAAGGTACATCATTACTGTATTAGTATACTTTGCTCTTAGACTTCTCATCTATTATTAAGAAAGTGAAACAGCGTATTCCCCCAAATGCTAACATTTAGAAAGGATTTATCTAAAACATCTTAGCTGCCAACAGATTTAGGCTAGCTTGAATGGAAAAGTAACAGTTAAGAGTCATTTGCCCCTTTTTTTTTTTTTTTTTTT